>JADLZN010009114.1:0-32488 GCA_018155175.1 Sinocyclocheilus anophthalmus
ACAAAAAATATATATATATATATATTTTTTTGTTTTAAGTAGTAAAAACAAGGATGAAGAGAGCCCATCTCTGGAGCTGAACTCTGCTCAGGATTGACAGTTCAGGATTTACTGCCAGTGACAAAGCTGCTACTGCTGAAAATTTGCTGTGTCCAAGAAACTTAAAACCAAATTATAATCCAGATGGTGAGCCTAATGAAGACATCACTGCCCATCAGTAAAGCCCTGCTCCTTAAGGTAAAAGAAAGAAGAGACAGCTGGGCTGTTATGTCAGCCGTAGTGCTTAATTAATGAATTCCCTTCTGAGATATGCATGGAGGCATTTCAGGAGAACATCCATTGAAAAGGACATATTTGGAGCCAAAGACAATCACTAGAAAATTTATTTGCACTCTTGCCAAGCTGTATACAAAACAAACCATTCCCACTGAAATCAATCCAATTCCCAGAATATTTCCAATAGAAACCAACAAATCCCCTAGAAGTAAATTAAATTAAAATGTACAGCAATATGTTGGATTAGTGCAGCCATGGACCTTTTCATTAGAATAAGTTTGTAGTATGCCATTTTCTAGACATATATTTGCTGTTTGCATTTCCGTTTAAATAAAGCACATGTTCTTAAAAACATATTATTTTATAGGTGTGAACTGAATGTGATGTTTTTGGACACTCAATTAGTATATTATAGTTTCAGTTTCATTTAAATGCTATTAGCTGATCTTTAGAATACTTTTTTTTGTACACATTCATTTGTAATTTCATTAATTACTTGTATTATTTTTGAAATATAATTAAAAGTGTACTGCTGAATATACCGACAATCATTCATAGTAAACTAAAAAATACTTGAATGTCATTCTATTGAAACTTGTATGTATGTAACATCTGTAAAGATAAAGTTTCAATTCAGCAAATTTTATTTTTTACTTTTATTTAATATTAACTTGAAATGTGGTATTGAATAACACATTGCAGCTAAAATATAACCAAGTACTTGCATTTACTTATATTCACTTACTCTTTAGTGTGTTAGTCAACACATCAAATGCTTTAAAGAAGTGTGCTTCTTTAAAGCATAACACAATTTTAAAGTAAAACTTTTAATTTAGCATTACTACAAAGCGCACTTTTTAGAAGAAGACCGTTTTAAAATATCAGTATGTTCCGTGTTTACAGCTAGGTGTGCTCAGGAAAAGCAGATTTGGGGGTCCAAGAGTTCGGCGAATCATCTGGGGCTCTTGACGACGACACGTAGTCGCGTCTGGTTTTGGTGTGTGGGATTGAAAGGTGGCCGGTAGAACCCTCTTGTCCGGAGGTCGGAACGCAAGAGGGGTTATCCACCATCTGCCCTGTGAAAGTGGGCACGCGACCCTGGTAGCAGCCCCACCGCAGCTCTGTCGGGGTAGAGAGGGAAAAGAGGCCAACGGCTATTGAGCACACAATAGGGGAGTCTTGCACGTCTGGCACGCTGGGCCATATAACACAGACCAGAGGCCCCCAAAACAGCCCTTTGAGCTTTTAACTTAATGAAATGCCGCCAGTGTTCCGGTGTCTGGGTCTGTACACCTGTCTTTGCATTGCCTTGGTTACCCCTAAGGAGCTTGCGTGGTGTTTTTTCTGTTCTTAGTGTTCATGCACGCAGTTGTATATAGCCAGAGGGAATAGCACATTTCTAAAAGCCCACGGCAGTGACCCACATGAAATAAAGGCCTAACCGTAACAACTCTTTGCCCTTTATTAGAAGTGAACCTGGTTGTACGATTACAAGACGGCAGAGCATTGACGTCTGTTTCGCTTTCCGGAGGACTTTTCTTGTGTGATAAGAATAACATCAACAAAATAGAAACTTAAGGTCTCAAATCAAAGGTTTATTTTCCGGCTCAAAATGCAGCACGTTATTAAACTGAATATGAACAATACGATCACAATTAAAATGTTTTGCAAGTTATTCAAGCTTTTTGGTGTCCAAAAAAAAGAAAACACAGAAAAATTTAAATTGTGTATATATACACACACAACCACCACACACGAGAAACAGGAACTAAGAGCGAGGGGAGCCGAGGAATATTGTAACAGGTCTTTAACCAGCGACAACAGGGTATATGTATAAGTACCCTGGGAGACCGTACGGAAAACACCAGTGACAGATAAGGAGATTAGGACCAGACCCAAAAAGGGAAACTGAACAGGCAGGAACTAAATACAAGGGTAATTAATAGAACACAGCAAAGAACGCCTCTCCCCCTGACCGGAAAATAATTAAAATAAAAAGACAGGCAAATGCCAAATAAGGAAACACAGAAAAGGCATATATATATATATCTATATATATAATATATATATTTAAGATATATTAATATATAATATATGGTGTTGTGTGTGTGTGTGTGGGTGTTGTCTTGATGTATGTAAGAATTTAACCTGTTCAAAAAAACAACTTTAAAATTGCAAGCATATGCTATAAATTTATGAATAGTGAATAATTTATTACATTTATATTTTAATGTAAAATTTGTTACTTAGGCACACACAGCACCACCAGTATGTAGGACAGACTGGATAAAGCATATCTGTGTGTGTGGTGTGTGCGTGTGTGTGTCTCTTGATCGTTGTTTTACAAAAAACAACTTTAAAATGTAATGAATATACAGTACATAATTTATTACATTTATATTTTAATAAATAATGTAAACTTTTATTACATTTTTATTTTATTGTTTCTTTTAGAAAATTTATTAACATTCATAAACAAGGCACCTCATGTCAAAAAGGTTGCCAATCTCTGTAGTGCATAATTTTCCACTAAAGCGCCTCAATATATCTTTTTCTCTGTCTTCCATTTCCTTCCCACACCTGTAAAATGATTGGCCACAACCTAGTTTAAAATTATTACTTCAGCAGACCAGAGAATTGAGTTTTAGCCTGGAGGAAGTTGTGGTTTGACCTGTGCTATTTTTTTAAGTTTGGCCCTAATGATTTCAGTTGAGCACTTGGCATTGTTTTTTAGTTTTTTGTTTTTTTACACAGTGCTTGATTTGAAGCAGCAAAATGAACGGCTCTTCTGTATCTTTAGTCATTTATTTATTGGAAATGCCACTGGGTGTTCCTTAGCAAGTTTATGATACACTGTGAAGAAGGCGTCAAACTAATAAATCAAAAGTGCATGCAAATGTCTGTGGCCATGTCAGATTCTGTCACTGATGTTTTCACTTTTAGCTCATACTTATATACTTTGTGTAGATGCATTCTGGAAACACCCCCTCACATCCACAGGAAGGATATCCTTTACTGGCAGAGCAGCAGTGACAGACTGTGCTCACATTATGTACAGACATGTTCTAATGCTGCAGCAAAGAGGAAAAACTTGTTAAGAGTATCTCTTGGAAAAGCCTAGTCAGTTAGCACAACATCCCCTTCACCCACCTCAAACAAACACACTCATATGTGCCCCATTCATACTCATACCTGAATCCCACATGCAACATGATTTATGAGGACAGCAGCTGAAGCGACACCCCCCACGTCAGATCAAAAGCAAAGTAAAATTCTCTTTGGGACAGTTTTAATCTACTTTGACAGTGGATCTGCAGCAAGTCTGACTGTCAGGCCATCAGTGTGTGCAATGTAGGGATCTGCAATCTAAAAGAGCTGACCTTTAACATTTCACCCCCAAACCCTGGCAGCTGTCTGTGAAGCCAGTTCAGAGTTGCCCCCATCTGTTACTGACCTCCCGTAGGTGCAGGGGGGAGGGATGTCTCTTTATTTCATTATGCTGAAAGAGAAGAATGCCATTCTCTTTGTTAGTGCACTTGTTTGTTATATAGTGTTATATAACATGTAGTATATAGTATTTTTTATAATACGACAGACAGACAGACAGACAGAAGCCAGATAGACAGACGACAGATAGACCGCCCTAGAGAGCTAGATATACTGTCTATTAGATGCGATGGCAGACAGGACAGACTGACAGATGACTGGGTATGGATGGTAGGGGGATATACAACATCATGTAATCTATTTAGATATAGATGGCAGGCAGACAATGGATGCTGATGGTAATGAAGGATAAATGGACAGACAGACAGAATTTACACACAAAGAAGTAGATGTTTCAGACCGGACAGAAGACGGATTATCGATCAACAGACAGAAAACAGAGATTTTCACAACATATATGTATTAAGATAGCGTATGGACAGACAGACAAGGGATAGCTGGATGAATGCCGAGACAGACAGACGGATAGACAACGACAGAAGCCTATTCAAACACAAAAAGCAGAATGTTAGGGCCCATTTCTACCAGTAAGGGAAATGTGACTTGATAACGGCCAAGGCATTAGTCCAAAAGACTTGCCATGGATATGCCTTGGATTATTACTCCAATTTTCCTCATCCCAGACCTGTATTTCTAAACTTACATTACATAAATATGTTGCACTAGGACAAAGCTGAAAATAGAAGGGGGTTAAACTCAATTATTTAGAGGCATACAGCACAAAGACTCAATTGAGAAGAATCTCTCTGAGCTCCATAAATCCCTAATACTAATTGTGGTCTAAGGAAGCTTAGTGTGAACTTTCACTGGAGGTAACAAAATATGACAATGTTTCTCTGAGAGGCAGCACACACAGCACAAGGAGATGTCATTTCTACCTGGCATCAGTGGTATAAGAGTCAAAGAACACAAGAGAGGTCAATCCAGTAGATAAATACATTAATTCACTTATCAGTAGACATCAATACGAATGAGACTTTGAGTGTTGTTAACATACTATAAACAATGGCAGTCTCACAAATCCGTGAGCAATTAGTCATTTCTGAGATCACACAGTATAAACAGTGCATGTTACTGTGCCCAAGGCTGTTTCCGATCTGTCTGGTTGATAGCCTGAAGTGACTCTTTAAGGTGTGGAGAAGTCTCTCGTTCATAGCCGTGAGATGAGAAGAGAAGGGGGGGGTAAGAGCTCAGGGAGTTGTGGGCGTTTGTGAAACACCAGGAGAACACTTGCCGTGACGCACAAGCGGCTGCTGTCACAGACAGGATCAGCTCGGGCTCTACAAAGGCAAGGTATGAGAGGAAACCCCGTTCTGGAATCATTGTCTAGCTTGTGTGGGTGGTATGGGCGCTTGCTGTTGCCTTGGAAACAAAAAAGATCTGACTACCATCGAGTTCATGTCTTGTTCACACATGCAGTGTGCACACAAGCATAGATACATACGCATACATTATAAATAGCAGCTTTATCTTTACTGTACCTGAAAGGAGTGTCTGTTTACTGTATCCATGTGCAATTTACTGCACTGTATTGTGTGAGTAATAATCGGCACTTGTTTATGTCTGTGAAATGCAGATTTTGACAAGGTGTGGTAAAAGTTATTTGGCTTTGAGCGTTTACAAGGTTCCGGGGCTCCACTGACACTGATAAGACAACAAACATGTGAACAGATTAAATGTGTACAGTATCTTTTTAAATACATATTTTCTTTCATCAGGTCCCTTTCATCTCTATCATTAGAGCCTTGATTCACCTTACACAAATAGAGAAAACATAGTTCAGTAAGTTTTGGATGAAATAAAAATAAAAAATATTCAAGCATGCACTCATAATTTGCACATTAAATAGGCTCCAGTTAACGGGACAGTCCCCCAAAAACCTGTATGACTTTTTTAGAAATTTGCTGAAAATTTTAAAGGATTTTTTTCACTTGCTCACCAATGGATCCTCTAAAGTGAATGTGTGCCATCAGAATGAGAGCCCAAGCAGCTGATAAAAACATCACAAAAATCCACAAGCACCAACCACCCCCGGACTCCAGTCCATCATTTAGGATTACGCCCCAAGGAATCATCAGATCCGATCAGCACACACGCAAAGTGCCGTTTTAATGCTAAAATTTCTTCAAATATCTTTTGAAAAAATATTATTTTTGGGTGAAATATTCCTTTAAGTCACTATGCACTGAAAATCTGAAGCTCTAGCTCTTTTTGGCATGTTCTTTTGAGTCAGATTGTTTCAATGAATCTTTTTCTTTAAACTCTTTTGTGACTTATCATTCCATCTTGCCAAAAGTGTTCTGATACTGCATGATGCATAATTGCACAGACAGCAGTGACAGGGATGATCTATGACACTGATTGTTCTGATTAGGACAATGTTCTTGTGTGCTTTTGCCACTTTGTTATGGTTACAGCGCAATGTTGCCATATGCTATTATTTCACTCAAATACTTATCTGGAGCTAAGCTCTAGTTTATTTTTACTTCTGGTTGCTGAGCACAACTAAACCAAGGCAAAATGTCATTCAGTAAGTTACTTTAAAATTTTTGGGGAAATTCAGACATGTTTGTGAGGTTGACTCCTCTGTAACCATAACAAAATGTCTACAGACCATCTTCATTTGAATTTTTGACAATTTCAGACTTGACAAAGAATAACAACTTATTGCACCACTATGATGTACATCAAAATGTGTCGATTTCATTCTCTCAACCTTAAAACCACACATGACACTCCTCTTGTGGTGTCTGATTGTTGTTGTTGCGACTGCCGTTGAAAACATGCACAAGAAAGGTGTGAATATGAAAAAACTGAAAACAAGTCTGACCTAACTGCGTCAAATGGCTGTTTTGTTCATGCCAACATAACTGTGACATTTCTCAAGAGATTTATGCCACATTTATATAATCATCTTTTTTTTCTGAGTACTGGGGCAGGTACCTCTGTGTAGAGCAAGTCAACAAAACAAGCAGACCACAGCTGACATATTTTGAGGTTTTAGACTGGAACACTCAGTTTTGCTAGTAATACATTTGATTAATTAAAATTAATTAATATCTACATATCAACATGATCATCAATTAAAGTGATTATGCCACAACATTTGCACAAAATAAAGCATTTTATTGAAAGAAGAAATTTTGTAAAACACTTAACCCTATAAACACATTTTAACACATTAAGAACCATCAACCAAACTGAGACACTGTAGAAAAACTTCAAAAAGAGAGAATATAGGACAACCACAATGAGGACAAGCACAAGTTTAAATGGCTTGCAGCCTGCCACCCAGATAATCAGCCACCAGAGCTGCTACATAAAAAAACAGCTGTATGTCCTGAACTCAGCAGGACAAAAACACATTAGGAAATCTAACCTGAAAACTAGAGCAACTCACAAACTGACAAATGGAGAGGAAGACTTTCTTCAGTATCTGAGAGTATACTGAGCTTGTTATCATACCCTAGAGGCAAATGTTCAGTGTTTTGTGTCTTTAAAAAGTGCTGTGACTGAGTTGAGTTCTGTAATAGTATCGTTGAGATAAGATCAAGAATTATATTTGGTCAATCGTTCTCATTAAATCTTTAGAACTTTTACGCTTATTCTTCCAGATAATCAATCCTCATGCCAAAATACCAGGCACAGACTTACTTCCCCTTGAACCAACATATATCCCGCAGGAAATCTCCACTGCACCACAGCTCCAACAAGTAGTTTTTCATTAATATAATTACTTGCATTTAGAGCTCTACACTATAGAACTATAAGTTAAATAAGCAACAGAGAACATGTATTTTAATTTAATTATATATTTTTTTGCAAAAATCATGTAATGGCATTGTCATGTGTCATTGCTAGGCCTAGACAGAATTTACTGCCTTTTTTAAATAGAATTTTTGCACAAATGTTGATATAATCAGCAAAATTCTGCACAATGGATTTAATGGACATAATAAAATATGTTATTTGAAAATCAGAGCACTATACTTTTGTTAGTATCTGAAAAGATAAATCAAATTAGGAAAATATTTCATAAACACAAAAGGGATGGGATTTGATCATTTTAGAACTCACAGAAGGCCCAATTTTACAGAAACCTGTGAAGTTTTGCAGAAGTAGATTCTGTGTGGGCCTAGCCATCTGCATATACATACACAAACAGGAAGTTCCAGCTGTTATGTTTAAAGGAAGTCCAACTGTTACAGATTGCTTATGAATACCCATATCTGTTTATATCTGGTAAAGTTTGATTGGTTTCTGAATGACCATATTATGTGTATTAAGCGTGAACAGATAAAGTCAAAACCTACTTTATGAAAGCCTTACGGTTTTATTTCTCCATTTATATATACTAGAAATTATATAATCCTTGACGCCGGGAATGTTCTTTGAATCATCTCTTGGCCAAAAAGTGTTTTCCACCTGACCCAGGATGACTTTCACTCTAAAATGAAAGAAAGATGCCGATGCATAGAGTGCCAATAAAACAGAAGGAAACAGAAGGTAGATTAGCATAACCACAAAAACTCTCACACATAACAAGCTGCTCAGTAAACAACATTCTCTAGTTCTAATAAATACTCACCATTTACCACAATGTGAGCAGACCTCACCGTTTCATAACCAGCATGCACAAGGGCAAGAAGAGGTGCAACTGTGCAAACTGATTACATATGCTTCATTCTGTAGAACTGTAGAAATTCTGCAGAAGTGTAAAAACTTGGTGACAAAGGCAAGTTTGTTGGGTGCTTTTCTTTGCAGGGTATAATTACAATGCACGTCAAGTGCAGCAGAACTTAGCCGAACACAATAGAACAGAGAATCATGCAGAACTAACATCGCTGACGGCAATCAATGGCGCTCAATTGTCCTAAGTTCTGCTTTTGTGTAAACACCCAAAGCCGTTCCTATATTCACTGGATCGTCATCGAAAGCTGATGTAAAAGGGGTTATGCATGACCTTAAAGGACAAAACACTGTTCAAGGTCACTGCAACAATTCATTTTTTGACGTGTTTCCTGATTAAAATGTTGATGCAGTCTGATAAATCAGATAGTCTCATTATGCTGTCAATGTAAAGGTTACATATTCAAATCCAGATAAGAATTCAACCTATAAGAACTGTAAAGATACCCTCCTTCCATCACTGTTCTTGCTCCAGAGGGACGGTCCCTGCAATCAGCATATGCGTCACTTTGGTTAAAAAGCATCTGCTAAACAACAAGAAACAAGTTGCACAGAACAGAACGGAGGCATTTGGTTGGATGTTATTCTGTGCCAGTCAAAATCCTTCACTGGATTAGAAAGAAAGTTTATTTTGGTTTAAATATTTATGCAACTTTTTAAACGGCCCCCCCTTGGTTGTAGGTTATGGCAAGTAAAAAAAAAATAACAAAGTTTAAAGTTTTATTTTAAATTAAAGTGTTCTTAATTTTAGGGAAGTTCATTACAAACCCACCCCCCCCACCCCCCCCCCCCCCCCCTCCCCACCACCCCACACCCACCCACCCCCCCCCCCCCCCCCCCCCCACCCAACCCCCCACCCCCCCACCAACCCCCCCCCCCCCCCACCACACCCACCCCCCCCCTGCCCCCCCCACCCCCCACCCAACCCCCCCCCCCACCCCCCCCCCCCCCCCCCCCCCCCCCACCCCACCCCCCCCCCCCCCCCCCCCCACCGACAGGACAGACAACCGGCGACACCCCTTTTCATTTTTCATGTGCGGAATAATAGAAATATGTTAAAAGTACATCATGCATACCTATCATGTAGGTTTGAGATGCAAAATGTAACCATTTAAAACTAAACAAAACATGACCAAGTAAAAAAAAAAAAAATGTGCCAGATCAAAAACAAGACAGAATAAAACCATTTTATAATGAAATGAAATGAGCAATAATAGACTTGTGCCAGAACAAAAACAGCAGAATGCAGAGCTCTCCGGACTCCAGCATGTTCTCTCCCCTTCTGGTAGAGCTCAGTGAAGCAATATGTTTGAGATGTGGGGCACTGGACCTCACCCAAGCAGACATCAAGCTGATGAATCTGTGCTCACTGCAGCTGGAATGCAGCACTGATGACAGACAATGGGAACAGGAAGCAATAAAACTGTTTCTGTATTTTCAAAATCTGCTTGTGTGTTAACATTATAATGGTAGTTGTGCTTGTTGTTGCCATAAACACCACCTTGAACATAAGCCTGTGTAAAAAATAAATGTATCTTATGTCATCACTTGCTGCAATATTTGGTCAAAAAAAATCACATTGCTGCTGCTTAAAATTCACTTTCAGCAACTGTATGTTTCTGAATAAGAAACTCAGATCATCTGCAAAAGCATAATATTCAGAATGAGACTGCAGGTGTACCTCAGACTTCACTGGAAAAAAGTGTTAATGTATGTCAACCATGCTAGATGAACGCACAACCCATTTATAGATGCATTCTGTGGAAACGTATCTCAACATAGACACTTGTGTTTGTGACACACAATGTTTGTTTACAGCCTCTTTACAATCAGAGCTCTTTGTACACTGTTGTTTCCTTGCGTTGGATTGTTTCTATGCAGCATGGCCTTTTTCTGATATGTCAGCTTCCTGTTGACTTTTGTGGTTAACACCACACACACACCACACCACACACTGCCAAAGTGAGCTAATCATCATTCAGGACTAAAATAGCTGAACTGTTATTCCAACCACTTTCTTTTCCATCAAGCAGGTCACATGGTTTGAACTTGTGAGGGGTGCAGACAGAAGTCATAACTGGTGACAACTACTTCCACAACTACTAGTTCTAACTGTTCAAGATTGATTTTATGTGATGGTTTTACTTTGTGTAACACTCATAGACATTTAGTGTTAAATATTAAATGTTCCAAGTAAGGAAATCTGACCTTTTGTACGAAGAACATAAATGAAAAATAGTACAGACTTTCTAAATATTTCTCTATATGCCATAAGTTTTCTTGTTCAAAAAACTTTCAAAATCCAGAAATTCTTTGTTTAGCGCCAATTTAAATAAAACCTAGATTTTCAGTGTAGACTCTTGAACGCCTGCTGTTTGGTTACAGGAATACACATTATAAGTGATTAAGAAAATGCAAATCATTTAGTAAAACATCAACCAAGGCAGACTGTGAACAACTGTAACTAAAGTCACTGCATCACCAAAACCAGAGTGATGATCAAACGATACAAATGTACATACCCAGAGAATTTCCTACCCTCTTGAAAAGCATCAACGGGGAATGACTCTGAGTTATGATTATGACAAATCAAAATCTCATGTAATACACTAAAAGACTCTATTTTTTATGTACAAATCCTACTTTTAGAAATTGTGATTTGTTGCTTAGAAATGGATTACACGGTGTAATTAATGGGTAAACTATGGTTTAAAAGTTCAAAAGTTATTGTTTTTTGTACTTTATAATACTTTTGCTCTTCAAGTGTAACTAGTTATTTTAAACTGTAAAAATATATTTCGCAATATTACAGTTTTTACTGTATTTTTGATCAAATAAATCTTCGATCCAACATTTTGATACTTTATTGTATCGCACTGATCCAATCTATTGTATCATCCACTACTATCACATCCATCCAAGTGATGTCACCAATCAGACCAACAGCCAAAAATGCCCTTGTTAGACTTAATTAAATTTAGTATGTGTTTAAATCACACCTAATACTCACTCCTAAACAACACACATAGTACTACAATGGACTCAGTCATCACATTCCAAACACCACAATAATCCAAAAAGCAAGTTATATGGGTAAGTGTAAATGTCAAGCTGGTTCCATCGTGGCCTAAAAATGTTAAAAAGCTTTAAAGAATGTGAATACTCAACATACAAAGTGGTTAAACCTGTATTGCTTTAACAGGTGTGGCTGAAGTTTCAGGATGAGAGGAAATCCAATATCGTGAGTCAGCAGAAACAAACATGAAGACTGAAACGATCACATTATCGGCCTTGCAGCTTAAGGAAACATCTGTTTTTCTTTGGATCTCTTGCAGTGGAAGACGTCACCTAGACGTCAGGCTGTAATCCAGTGCAGAGGGGTCAGTGTAAAGCGGCGGACATCCCTGGATTCTCAGGACCCGAAAGCCTTTTACTCATTTCCTGAGTCCAGTCCTCTAACAGGGTTATTTTTAGTACACCGTGATTCACTTGTAAGTGCAGTTTAGAGAATTCAGGCCAAGCTGAGCCCGATTACTAATTTCAAGGCAGAAACGGAAAACAGACATGGATGTACAAGGAATATGCCGTCAGAAAGAGATTATTGTAGATTAACAGGGTAGAAATTCAGCTCTTTATTTAGGATGAAGCAAAATTAAAGTTTTTCAGCACTGATCAAAGGTCTTTCGTTCAGTCGCTATTAACAGCTTTAGCCTAAATGACATTCTTTGGCAGATTGGCACAAATGGAGCTCAGTGACTCTAATAAGGTGATGTAATGGATTTACACAGCAATACAAATGCATGTTGATTCTCAATCCACTATGATTAGCCTTGGGACCAGGCTGGTCAATGTAATTAAAACATTTATCACTTACAAAAGCAGTCCTGGATAAAGAATGGTTGATGCAAGCAGCTGCAGCGTACATAAATGCAAACACTTAATGTATTTTAGCTACAAGTGTTTGCTATATTATGGCACCTATCAGTGAAATCTCTGAGGGTTCTGACAACCCCAGGCACATTAGCACTCCTTGGACAAGCACAGATGTTGTTTTGGTGTTTGAGAGAACTGAAGCATGACTGCACTAGCTTTAATGGCTCGGAGGACAGATGCTAACAGCTAACAGCTCTAAATGGTGAAAACAGCCAGATGCATATTCGTCTCACCACAACTTAAGACTTAGAGTGTGAAATGGTGGTGAAAGTTGTCTACTGAACTAGTATTTGTTGGTTCTAATAACTATTAAAAACTAAAATCAGTCATAGACAATCAATCAATCAATAAAATTATGCAACTTAAAATAAAACAAAATAACGTAGTATTAAATTAAATTAAATAAAAAAGACAAATAAAAGCATTTCACTAGATCCCACCGTGGCACACAGATATCTGCATAATTGAAAAGTACTGTAATATTAACGTCAGTCTTCCATATATCTCTGTCAGGCATAGCTGACATCTCTCCGTGTTTGATACTGCCATTCCCCTTCCTTGGTTTGCCTGCTCCCAATTTTCCTATAATTACAGACCCAGATCATAAAACGTTTCCTCCTTTGGCTTAAAATAGAGCAACTGGAAATATAGTCATGTCATTCATTGAACACACACATGCTACAAATAGACTCCAATGGCAGATCAGGAGTTATGGGCAGGTCAGGAGTGAACACTTGAAAGCAGAGCAATGACATGAGTCAGAACCTTTGACACGAATCCATTCATTCCACATTCTTTACACACCATCATTACACACACTCTCTCTGTAATGTGATCGTTTCATGCCTTGAGCAACGCAAGTCATGCCAGTGTGGCATGACTTGATGTCACTAATATCCAAAAGTGAGTGATTCTTCCTTTGTATAATAGAGTGAATTCTACCAAATAATTCCCTGTCATTTCGTCTAATGATGCTAAAGATGGAGGCAAATATTGGGTTGGGGTGACCGAGAATTGCAATTATTATATTTTCAGGTTAGAAATATAATAATATTTTATATTTAAACTATATGAGGCTAATATTAAAACTATGATATTTTAACACCTGATTGAGGAAGTTAGCTGTTTTTTTTGGAATGTACAATGACATTATATGATTACAAAAGTGAATTTGCACTCACAAATTTCCCTGTCAGTTGACTTTCCATTCCTTGTCATCATGAGAGAACTGACCTTTAAGGCTTTCAAAAGACTTTTCCCCTTTTTAAATGAAATATATCACATAAATTTACCACAATAAATGTCCCTAAGTTTTTCCCCTCTTCCTCTCATTGAAAAACTTATTTGCCTATATACTAAATAAAGTGGATAGTACATTTACTCACATACTGTACTAATATATCGTCGATTTGAGTTCACTTTTCAAGACTTTTCATTTCGTAGAATCAAAATATATGACTTCAAAAACATATTTTATCTTGATTAGTATCTTTCTTTTCGATGTCAGTCCTTTTCCTAGATGTCAGATGACAGGCCTAATGTAATTTCCATGGAGGAATCGGAGCCCTTCAGGGGCTTTTTTCATTTTTCAAAATGATATCTTTATGGGTAATGATCTAACATTAGTTAGCTAGTTCTACATACGTAAATATTCCTGTCTAAGATTGCAGCTGAATAACAAAATAGTTTTCTAATTTGATAATTACATTTATTTATTTTCACACCTTTTTATTTCCACAATAAATAAGGGTTAATGCTAAGTGCTTCTTTTGTTCTTTTGAGAATCTACTTTTTATAACAGCTATCATCAACAAGATAATATGTAATATCTCTGTTCAGCTCAGATCATCAGCTCTTATTTCATAAAACAAGCAACAGCGGCATCTTGTGGCCAGTGACAGTAATGACCAAAATGACTGCCCAGTTGCCATAGAGACAGCGAAACAACATCACTCTTCCGCAACTGCGGTCAACTGAGGAGAAAACGGTACTTTTATGTTCTTTAGATGATGATGTAGAGGGACTTAAGAGTCTTTTGGAAAGCAAGAGCGCCAACGATACTCAGCAATCGGAGACGCTCGGACAGAGCGGAGTAGTGCGCGAGGAGCTCGTGTGGAACGGCGCCGACTTGTAATTAAAAAAACCTATCCACCTTTTTCTTGTTGTAAAAATGAGCGCGGCCATTTGGGAAATATATGGGTCTGGCTTCCGGTTTCATCTGCGTCCACTCCGTCCAGCTATATTTAGCTGAACAAAACAGTTCGTTTTACTGCTTGATATTGAAAGTTTCGTATTCGTTATCATATGTGAAAGGTGTATTATCTTAATTATGAACACACTGGTTTGTAGTGCAAGTGTTTTACCGTTTACTGCACTTTGTTATTCTCCTCGTTATTTACCTATAGCGGCTAATGAACCGGAAGTCTTGCCCATAGGCTTGCTTCCGCGTTGAAGAAAAAGATGGATAGCTTGCCCACTTTAACACCTACAGAAAAATTTGTTGTAGATGTGTAGTTATTTAGCATAACAAGCCACTACATTACCACTAAAACGAAAGCGGTTTGCTGGTCTGAGCTGATTTATTGGGTCACACTTGTTATCCTTGGTGGTCAAACCAAACGGAAGACAAGAAGCCTAAAATATTTTAATAAAGATAAGTGTTCTACATTTTGTTTCAGTAATACTGTTTATTGAAAACTTTTGCATTTTCACTTCTAAATTATGCACCATTTGTTTCTATATAAAACATTAGAAAATGTCATAGGCCTGTATATACCAAGACAAGTTCACCAAATGTTTTTGGTCTATGTCAGGAGACCACCAGAGGGTAAGATATTTCTAAGCTTGAAAAGTGTCGAAAACCCTTCTAAAAACCAGCCTGACCAAGACCTGCAAACCAGCTTAGGGTAGTTCACTGTTAATGGACCCTAATGAAGTACATTAACAGAATTTACAAGCTGCTGTGCGGAAAAACAGTCTGATGATAAATAATGGTTGATGGTTCATTGGTGCTGTAGGCTACTCACCATTGCATGATTCTGCCATGTGGGGTCAGCTGGACACTTTAAAAACTTTGGTAGAGCTCAACGCTGATTTTCAAGTTTTCAGTTTCCGGGAAGGCTGTTGATATGGCCCGGCGTTATAAAAAACTGGACTGGGCAGCGTATCTGGCATGGGCTGGTAAGAAAGAGAAATATTTCAGCACATAATGCTAGAGTCAAATCTTGTTATGATTAAGGCCGATGATTTTTTTTTTCCTCCTAACAGAGGCCAAACAAAGTTTGCACGCATTAATAGAAGATATCAGAAACATTATAGCTGATCCAGAGAAAGTTCAAGAGAAGCTCAATAAAGAGGACAAGGTAATTAATTATTCATAATATCCTTAGTGAAATCGTTTCAGATAGTCTAACATTTTTAGCAAACCCAAAAGTACACATTCCCTAATCATTGTTTGTGTGTTGCTAGACCGTGTGTATAAACACCTGTTCAGCAAAATCTGACTGGATACACAACACCAAAAATGCAACAATTCAAGACTTCATGGAACAGAAGAAGCACCTCGAAGACACACTGGCACCTGTTCTGCTCAAGCTTAACACTCAATGTGAGTGTAACTGCTGTATCTGATTTTTTCTATTTGCATATAAGCTAACATCTTGCTATTTTACTTCATTCAGTATCAAACAGTGCATAATTAATGTACAGTTTTTCATTTCAAGGAATAGTTCTCCCAAAAATGAAAATCACCCCATGATTTACTCACCCTCGAGCCGTCCTAGGTGTATACTACTTTCTTCTTTCAGACGAATACAATCGGAGTTATATTTAATGTCCTGGCTCTTCCAAGCTTTATCATATGAATAGGGGTTAAGATTTTTAAGCAAAATAAAGTGCAACCATCCATCATAAAAAGTACTCCACAATGGGGGTTAATAAAGGCCTTCTGAAGCGAATCGAAGCGTCTGTGTAAGAAAAATATCCATATTTAAAACTTTATAAACCGTAATCTCTAGCTCTAGCCAGGACATTTTAAAAAAAAAAGATATATATAACTCTGATTGTATTCGTTTGAAAGATAAGTCACTAGACCTCTGATGGCTCGCGCTTGTAACTCATGGGGTACTTACATTCTGGTGTTAACTATCCCTTTACCCCGCACATTTCTCCAAAAACAAAAAAGTTTATTTCTTTTTTTTCTTTTTTTTATTACCTAAACAAAGTTTTTTTGGTTTATTTTGTATTCACAGCTGAAGCCACAACAAAGACAAGAAAGCCTCAGAACTATATTGCACAGAGGCATTATGCCGTTCAAATTACAATAAATATATTTAGAAAAATTGGTTACATTTACTCAATACATGTTATGCATTTTGACTTTTCAAAGATTTATAATTAGAAACCCTAATATGAACATTTTATGATTCCTGACACAGAATTGCAACACAATTTTATTTGGAAAATAAAAAAATAAATAAATTGAAAACTGTTAATCGCTGTTTAATCTGTTTAATTTAGAACATGTATTGTACATTTTTTTAATTATTTACTGATAATTTTTATTTTAACCAAATTACAGTGACCCCTTAAAGGGGTCATATGATGCGATTTCATTTTTTTCTTTCTCTCTGGAGTGTTACAAGTTCTTGGTGCATAAAGAAGATCTGTAAAGTTGCAAAGACTAAAGTCTCAAATCCAAAGAGATATTCTTTATAAAAGTTAAGAGTCAACCACACCTACCTAAAACGGCTCGTTCTAACACGCCCCCACATGTCTATGTCACGATGTGGGAAGATTTGCATAACACCGCCCAAATGTTCACGCAAAGAAAGAAGGCATAACTTTTATTCTCGCTGTAGTATGGTTGCTGCCGCCGCCGCCATGTCGTGAAGAGCTGTGTGTTTCTTTGTGAAAGCAAAACTACTTTGTTTGGCCTTCCAAAAGAGGACGATATCTGCTTCGTCATGCCTGGAGCTGATCTGTGCTGGTCGCTGAGGAAATACATCAACTTCACGCTGTGGATCGCCGGATCGGCTTTTACTGGGGACCAAGCGGAGTCCAGCCCGGGGTCGTCACATGTGGTTGCCGCAAGCCCTCCGGCCGCTCCGTTCTCAAGCCTCTGCTCACTCAAGCCCGCCCGTGTGTGACGCTGTGCGTTTCGTTTTAAAAGCTAAACTACTTTGTTTGGTCTTCCAAAAGAGGACACGATTACAAATCAGTGATTAAGTTGTATTTACAACACGGTTCCAGAACACTTCAACCCAGATATTCAGATGTGTGCATTTGATTTTGATTGATTTTATGGAGGACTGTTTCCTGATCCTGGTAGAGTAGACTACAATGCCGGCTGTTCTGACTCACAGACTGCAAGTATGTTTTCATATTTAAAGAATTGGACAGACATGGTTTAATGTGTACGCGGCGCGATGCAACGCAACGTGTAAAAAGACAGTATATGTCATTATAATCCCTAATCAGAATCAGAATCAGAATGAGCTTTATTGCCAGGTATGTTTACACATACGAGGAATTTGTTTTCGTGACAGAAGCTTCCACAGTGTAACAGAATGACAGTGACAGAACAAAAAACACAGATAATAAAAAAATAGAACAAGTAAATAAAGAATAAAAATATACAAATCGACAATTACATGTACAGGTATATAACAATAGACAGTTTTTGTATGTACAGGTACTGTATATTATGTGTGCAATTTGAGGTGTAGCTGAAGTTGATGTTAGATAAATACGTGTATGATGGAATAATTGGTGTGGTTCCCAGTTATTGCACGTGTTCCTGATGTTGATGGCCTGGGGGAAAAACTGTTCTTGTGTCTGGCTGTTTTGGTGCTCAGTGCTCTGTAGCGTCGACCAGATGGCAACAGTTCAAAGAGGGAGTGTGCTGGATGTGAGGGGTCCAGAGTGATTCTGCCAGCCCTTTTGCTCACTCTGGATAAGTACAGTTCTTGGAGAGAAGGAAGGGTTGTACACCAATGATTCGCTCAGCAGTCCGGAATACCCTCTGAAGTCTTCTGAGGTCAGAATTGGTAGCTGAGCTGAACCAGACAGTTATTGAAGTGCACAGGACAGACTCAATGATGGCTGAGTAGAACTGTTTCAGCAGCTCCTGTTGCAGGTTGAATTTCCTCAGTTGGCGATGGAAGTACAATCTCTGCTGGGCCTTTTTCACACTGGAGTCAATGTGAGTGTCCCACTTCAGGTCCAGGGAGATAGTGGTACCCAGGAACCTGAATGACTCCACGCAGCCACCGTGCTGTCCCTGCTGAGTGGGGGCAGTGCAGAGGGGTTTCTCCTGAAGTCCACGGTCATCTTCACAATTTTGAGCGTGTTGAGCTCCAAGTTGTTGAGACTGCACCAGACAGCCAGCTGCTCGACCTCCTGTCTGTAAGCAGACTCCTCACCATCCTGAATGAGGCCGATGAGTGTGGTGTCGTCTGCAAACTTCAGGAGCTTGACCGAGGGGTCTTTAGAGGTGCAGTCGTTGGTTTACAGGGAGAAGAGCAGTGGAGAGAGGACACAACCCTGAGGAGCTCCAGTGCTGATCTTACGGGTGCTTGATGTGTATTTTCCCAGCCTCACTAGTTGCTGTCTGTCTGTCAGGAAGCTGTTGTTCCACTGACAGACGGAGGTGGGCACGGTGAGCTGAGTTAGTTTGGGCAGGAGGATGTTTGGGATGATGGTGTTAAAGGCCGCGCTGAAGTCCACGAACAGGATCCTCACATAAGTCCCTGGTCTGTCTAGATGTTGCAGAACATAATGCAGTCCCATGTTTACTGCATCGTCCACAGACCTGTTTGCTCTGTAGGCAAACTGAAGAGGATCCAGCAAGGGTCCAGTGAGGTCCTTCAGGTGGGCCAGCACCAGTCACAAAGACTTCATGACCACAGACGTTAGAAACACAGGTCTGTAGTCATTAAGTCCAGAAATTTTGGATTTCTTTGGGACGGGGATGATGGTTGAGCGTTTGAAGCATGAAGGGACTTCACACAGCTCCAGTGATCTGTTGAAGATCTTTGTGAAGATGGGGGCTAGCTGGTCAGCACAGGATTTAGACAGACTGGTGTAACACAATCTGGAGCTGGTGCTTTTTTCTTTTTCTGCTTCTGGAAGACCTGGCGCACCTTGTCTTCGCTGATTTGAATTGCAGGTGTGGGGGAGAGGGGGTTTGTTGGAGGTGTGAATGTTGTGTGCAGATGTGTTTCAGGGCTGGTTTGGGGTGTTTTTTCAAACCTGCAGTAGGACTCGTTCAGATCGTCTGCCAGTTGTTGATTCTCCACAGTGCTGGGGGTTGGTGTCTTGTAGTTGGTGATTTCTTTTAGACTTTTTCACACTGATGCCGAGTCGCTGGAAGAGAATTTAATCTTTATTTTTCAGAATAATTCCTCTTTGCCAATCTGATCTCCTTTTCCAGTGTGTATTTAGCCTGTTTATACAAGACATTATCCCCCTTCCTGTAAGCATCTTCTTTGGCCTGACGGAGCTGTCTGAGTTTTGCAGTGAACCATGGTTTGTCTTTGTTGTAGGTTAAATGAGTCCTGGTAGGGATGCACATGTCTTCACAGAAACTTGATATATGATGTTACAGATTCCGTGAGCTGATCGTTGGTGGCTGCTTCAAAAACACTCTAATCAGTGCAGTTGAAGTAGGCTTGTATATCCTGCTCTGCTTCATTTGTCCATCTTTTTTACGGTCCTTAATACAGGTTTATCTGATTTCAGTTTCTGCCTGTAGGTCAGTAAAATGAACCAAACAGTGATCAGAGAGCCACAAAGCTGCCCATGGAACAGAGTGATATGCAATCTTTATTGTGCTGTAACAGTGATCCAATATATTACTGACTCTGGTGGGACATGTGATGTGCTGTATGTATTTTGGCAGTTCACGGGAGAGATTGGCTTTAGTAAAGTCCCCGAGACTGATTAAAACAGAGTCCGGGTGTTGTTGTTCTGTGTCTGTGATGTGATCAGCGAGTTTCTGTAAAGCGGAGCTTACGTGTGCTTGCGGAGGAATGTACACTCTTATGAGAATGAACGAGCAAAACTCCCGCGTCGAATAGAACGGCTTGCACTTAATGAAGAGCACTTCTAGATCTGAACAGCAAATCTTCTTTAACACAGTTACTTCTGTACACCACCTCTCATTGATGTAAAGCATGTCCCGCCGCCGCGTGATTTCCCTGTTGATTCTGCGTCGCGATCTGCTCTGAACAGCTTAAAGCCCGGGAGACTCAACGCGCTGTCTGGAATGGTGTCTTTCAGCCAGGTTTCCGTGATACACAGAGCAGCAGAGTGTGATAAATCCTTATTTGTCCGGGAGAGCAGGAGTTCGTCCATTTTGTTGGGTAGAGAGCGGAGGTTCGCCATATGGATGCTCGGCAACGGCGTTCTGAATCAGCGCTGCCTGAGCTTCACGAGCACGCCGTCTCGCCTTCCCCCGTCTGCGCGTCCTGAAGCAAGTGATCAGCGCCACAGCTCCCCCGACAACAAAGTCCAGCAAAACATCCGAATAGTCGAAAAACCGGCGAAATATCGGGTGGTGTGTACTTCCGAACGTCCAGCAATTCGGCTTGTATGTCCCCCCGGTATGCAACGAATCTGGTTTCTATGGGTTTAATGTTTTTGACAAAAAACTAACCCATTATAAACTAGCATCACAGTATGGTAGGGGCGTACTTCTCCGTCACACCTTCCTGTATTATCCGGCAATCCATCGCCAGAAACGCCTGTTCGTCTGGCCATCAGAACACACCAATCTCCTCTCTTCAGACCAATGAGCTTTGTAAATTCGACGTGTTTTGCGAAAGGCGGGGCATAGAGAGACACAATAATGTAAAGTAAAATGTTGGAAAATGTTTTTTTTTTTTTTACTTTAAACCGCATAACATTTCATTACACCAAATACACAAATAATGTTCTTTTTAACAACATCATATGACCCCCTTTAAGATATTTTTTGTCTGAAAGCAGAGCTATTGGCTGATGTTCTTGTGATGCGCTTAATGAACACTAGATAGAGACAGAGGCCGCCTTTCATGGTCAGCGAAATCATCTCAATATCTCCAAAATTGAATATTACATGTAATTTTCAGGCGGTCTTATCTCTACAAAACGTGTTATTCAAGAACTAAATGCAACCCCTATTAATGTCCAATCAAATTAAATATATTTTTCTGACATTTCTGCACGAGGTTAACTCATAGAGACTCGATAATCAGTTCACATCTGTCTTACAATATCGATCTATGCTGTTCAAAGTCTCAATTCTTCCTCTTTCACATTCAACACATATAGTATACCTTCAAAAAAAAAAAAAAAAAAACTTTTACTGAATTTTAGTTGATGTGTAAAAAGTAATAAAACCTGTCTGAAGCGGTTTAAAACATAAATGCGTGTTGATCGAGTCACTCGGTCATCCTCTAGTTTCCCCTGAATCCCAGCGCACAGGCTGGCAATGGCATGTGATTGAGGTGGAAAAGCTGTCTGGATTTTGAAGTGTGAAAAGGGCTGTCTGTCCTCACCACAGGACCGGGAGGAAGGGAGGGAGTCCCAAACAACGACTCACACTTAAAGTGGACGACAGAACAATAAACTGATACTTGCTGTTATTTTGATGATTTTTGTCGCATGGACAATGCAGTAAACTCCTTCCCTCGATCCAGGAAAACCGACGTCTGGATTCATTCAATTATTACTGCGGTTTCCATCTGACTCATGGACACAGACAAGAAACAGCAGTCCATCCGAATATTACTTCAAGAACTGCTGCTTGTTGCTACTGTTTTAACTTTTGGCTGCTGGTTCTGTTTAAGAAAACTAGGGTGACCTGAAACTTTGCACATTCGTATTTTTTAGGGTTTGATAAGTGTTTAAATACACTTTCGACGCTTTTTTTATATCCGTATTTCCTTATTTTATTGACGACTAGGTAGCTACAGTGACCAGTAATGTAAACATAGATTAGAGTCGCGCGTACATAATTTATATTCCAACTGTGAAACAGAAAAATATGGGAAACTCCAAACGTTCAGTTTGAACATTGTCGTACTACTACTGTCGCTAGTTTATTCGGGTTTATTTAAACTATTTTTAGCTGTACAGTTGAATACTAAACCAACACACACAAACGAACGGAAACATTGTGACTGAGATTCTCCTGCCACGCGCGTTAAAATCCACCGGACTGGAGTCCTTTACCTGGACGTTACCGTGGAGGTGTATCGAGCATGGAGACGGATTCAGTAACCGGTGGCGACGTGGGCTCGGTTCAGGGAGGCATGATTTCTTTAGACCCAGTGGTCGATGGGATTTTGATGGACTCGTTTTGCCAGCAGCAGGGATGGGTGCGGGTCTACGGTAGGTGATATTCCGTGGCCGCGCTGGCTTCAGATCTGTTCACCTTAACACCTCGGTGATTTAACTCACAGGTGCTTTAAATATAATTCTGAGCGTAAATACATTAAATAACCAAATGATTTAGGGTTTTCGTTTCTATCACCCTATAATACCGAAGGGAATTCTGAGTCTTATGTTTACTGAAGCGTTGTCAGACAGGACTGTTTATGGCAAGCCGTTTTAACATTTACACTGCTTCTTATTGGGTCACATCTAGCCTTTCAGTACTGGGGCACAGGCCCCGTATTAAGAGCCAACATTTTGGTAGTAATTTTTATTAAAATCCTGTTATGAATATATTTATTTAAATTGTCTTTACCTGCAGCACAGAGTCAAACTACACACACAATAAGTTGCTTCATCAGTGACAAACCTTAGAAGACATCTGCAAGTTTTGTTTCTTAGAGTGGATTGTAGGTAAATATCCACATCAGTCAGCACTCCATTTATTTTATTCAAAATAAATATTTTATAAGATTATATCAAAACAGTGATAAATGTGTGATTCTGGCATTGCTAGTTCTGATTCTAAAGTGCTGGTAGAAAACAACATGCTGATATATTATCAGGAAAAATTATTCTCAAGTTAATATATAGATTCATAATTTTTTTTTTGGTAGGGCACAGAGGTCATTCACTGTTTCTTGTGCCCCAGTAAAAAGAGTCTTGCGATTCCCCTGTTCCTTATAACAAAAGTGTTTTCACTAAAGTAAGTGTTCATTATGTGCTAGTACTTGTTCCAGTAGTGACTAGTATTTAAGTTAATCAATAGCACTTGAACATTATTACTTGAAAGTATTTTTCAACACAACTCAAATTTATACTAATTGTTGCTAGTATCCTATTCCAGTTTATATAGAAACTATTTTAGTACTATTTTAGTACTTGTTTCTTGTAGCTATTCAAATCATGACTAGTATATATTATAGTTTTTGAGTAACAATTAATAATATATACTACCTGGAGTTTAATAGTTGATATATAAACCACAGATCTATTGAATAGTTACTAGCTGAACAGATACTAGCCATTGTTGGCTTATTTACTAGTAATTAAAAATTAGTATGAGTAACTTTAAAATAGCTGCTATAGTTTGTTGTATGGACTAATATTAAAGTGGCTTGCCATAGTAACACAGCTCTAATAGAGACATGTTGGCTTAATGGTCCTTTTTCCTTACTGTTTGTGACTTAATCTATCAGTTTTCAACTTGAAAGACACTAGGTTAAATCTTATATCCTTATACATTATATAGTTTGTGTGTGATGGTACAATAAATGTTGTGCCTTTAGTGTGATTGTTTTAACTGTAGTGTAATTTGTAAAGAAATAATGGAATGAATATATGATAGATTCCAATGTGTGTGTATTACGATTTGTGCTTAAGGGAAGGGCTGTGTGGAAAATCCTGGTTACACATAATAGGTTTGAATGTTGATCTGGTTGTGGATGATTATGTCTCCTAGAGTAGTTGTAATTGGAGACGGGGTGCAATAGGGAATAGACAAAGGTTTTATTTTGTTGACACATGAAAATGTGTTCTTGTCATGGTTTCAATTGGAGTTTTAATAGGAGTTGTTAGTTTGTTAATGCACATGCAACATTTTAATTTTGAATTACAAGACTGAATAGTAGTGAGCCACTGTAACTGATTGTGTTTCCAGATCAGTTGTTTAATAAGGCTTCTTTAAGGCTGTGTGCACCCTATAGACATGTTGCCAGGGGCTGTTGTCATGGCAGTCTGTTGTCTTCTTATTTAAGAATGTAAGTCGAAACCAGGGACTTCACATGAAAGACAGGACATCCAGTTCTGTCAACCCACTGTCATTTTCCGCCCCCACTAATTCTGAGCTGAAGCAACTACAATCAATTTCTAAAAATGATCATATAGATCAACCAACAAATGAAAGGTCAAGTTCCCCTAAAAATAAAAAGTATCATAATTTACTCTCACCCTAATGTCATTCCAATCCCATATTGTTTTCTTCTGTGGAGCACGAGGAAAAATGAAGAAATTTGACAAAATCTTCTTTTCCATGCACTTAAAATGAATGGGAACTAAAGGTTCAATCTTCTAAAAGAAGCAATATTAATTTATAAGAAAATTGGTCCATATGACTTGTGGACAAGTCAATTCAAGTTTTCTGAAATCATATCATATGATGGATAATCTTGACATGCTCCATAGCTCTCTTTGACGTGTTCATAAGATTCCTGATTTGTTCGAGCATCACTCCTTTGATACAATCTTAAAATGATAATCAAGTTTACAAAACAAGTCTAGATGTTGAATCGGGCTGATTCAATGAGAGAAAGTCACTGGATACAATGAATAATGAACAATCAATGAATAGTCAAGCTATTTTATGATTCACAAGGCTTGGAATATAGTCATATGGACAACCTTTATGAAACTTTTATAGCATTTGGGAATCAGCGACCATCACTGTCTTCCGAATAACTCCTTTTGTGTTCCATGGAACAAATAAAGTCATTTGGTTTTGGAACGACATGAGGATGAGTAAACTATGACACAGTTCTCATTTTGGGTGAACTATCCCTTTGTTTTAAAATCCAGAGCAGTGTAATCTTATTTTCCAGGCCTGCACTGGGAAAAAGTTCAAATCCAGATGACGTGTTGTAATGTGTAAAGAATTCACGTTTTCTCCGTTCATGTGCTGCCCAACACCCTATTACATAATTTTCAATTCTTTCGTATTTGTCTTTAACTCATTCCCACTGGTGTAAGCACAAACTCACAGTGAGACAGAAATGAGTCATTACTGACAGTCAGAGAGCAGTCAGAGCTCTCACATTAAAGCTGGCCTCAGCATGGATGTCATATTATCCATAATTAAAATGACCACGGTAGCTACATGCTCATCATGTCAAACATCACTTCCTCAGACAGAGTGGAAATGAATCACGGTTTTAAAATAATCAGCGGAGCAGGGACTTTAGTTTTGGTGGTGTTCATTCAGTGACTTGTTATTACTAGGAAGTATTTTTTTCTGTTTATAGATGTCTGGGGAAACTAATAACATAACTGCTCTTATAGTTGATGTTCCTCCCACAGGCTTATTCAAGGGCCATTTGTGTTCTATGTAAATAGCGTTCATGTGCTTTAAATGGGGGTTTGTATTGCATTAGGCAACCTATTCTGTGCACTTTTTGGGTTTGTTGTTGCCTGGAGTTATCTAAGTGAAATTTTGGAGAATATATAAATGCACTTCCTCTAGTCGTTTACACAAAGCTCGGGGTTGGCAGGCGTGTAGGTAGCCCTGTCAGATTTGGCATCTGTTTGGGCTTGCTGGTTCAAAAAGTTTGCCTACATCCACAAAGCTTCTTTCATCATGCCCCTCATATTGAAATGGAAAGGTACGGGACGGTTCTGCCATGGTGGATGAAAGTGAATGCTGTTGAATGTTTGTGAAGTTGTTGCTTAGATGCGTTTAATCTTGTAGAGGAAGCTGAGAGAGGGTGGGGAGGGGTGGGAGTGAATGGTGGGATTGTGTTAGCGGTGGACAGCTCAGGATGTGCTCCCCGCTGCACCACCTCCCCTCCACCCAACGTGAGCCGTTCGTTCGTTCATTGTAGCTGTCAGCAGACAGGGCCGGGATTATGATGTAAGCAGACCATTCCGAGAATGACCTCAGTGGACTGGATTCCAAAATTCCAGAGCAACCGGCACCAGTGCGTTCATCGTGGCATTCCAGAGCTGAAATAGCTCAATAAGGATGCTGGCCGGCTTCTCTCCCACTCACTTCCCTTATGTATCTATTAAGAATAATGTTTTCCATGCCAACTTGTCTATTTGTGGATTTATTTTGGCCACGGCTGTTCTTCTCAGCGGTGGTTACAAAACATTTCCGTGTGGACTTTCAATCAGAGAGAAGAGCTGCCTAAGTATTCGCGATTAACTGACTCGTTTCCATGTGCGGCCTGATCGTATGTTCAAGTTCGGGATACACTGCTTTTAATTCTTTTTGATCCGAAAAAACATTAAACAAGTAATATGTATTATTATTATTATTATTATTATTTGTTTTAAATTTATATAATGTTTTCTCTTTTATATATTTTGTATAGAATATATACTCTTTTAATAAATGTCACAAAAATCACTGATCCTTCAAAAATTTTGCGCAGAAACATTTCTTATCAATGTTGAAAACTGCTGTGGTGCTTATTTCTGAGAACTGTGATACATTTTTTTAGGATTCTTTGATGATTAGAAAGTTCAGAAGAATAGCATTCATTTGAACTGGAAGACTTTTGTAAGATTATAAATGTCTACTGCCACTTTTGATGAATTTAATGCATCCTTGCTGAATGAAAGTATAAATTACTGACCCCAGAGTATATATCCACTTTTGATACCGATAAATTAAACGGATCTCTTATGTTGGCCAAGGGGTGAATATTCGATCTGTAATTATTATTTGAAAAATAAAAACACTAATCGAATGTAACTATGTTGCTTTCGGCCGTAATGCCAGAATCCTATGCACGCAAACTAAAAGTCAGTTATAACTAAATGTACTGGGTGGCGCTGTGGAGCATGTTAACAAGTTGATTGTATTTGATCACAGAATGTTGTCTGCCTCCTCGCGAAGTTTGGAATTAATTTGATCAAAATGATCTAACTAAATGATCTTACAAAATGGAATTACTTTTGAACAAATAAATCAGTGAAACTAAGTTATCATCATGATGATACCACCACAATGAGAAATCACATGAAATCCAGACACCACTGAGGAAAGTCAGCTGTCCATCACTGCATTCACGACTGCAGATAAGCACAGCTGTGTGCCGAGGAGAGAGCTGACAGCGAAATGATCTTGAGACATGTGCTTCCTTTAAGTTTCCTTGAGGGAGAGTGGTTTAAGAACAGAAAGCACAAAGTGCTGTAAGAAACTTAGCATACCATTATCTTTGTGTCACTGGAACGTCTGTGCCGGAGCGTTTTCTTATTGTTATCAGACTAAGGAGCCAACTTTCACCCGAGCATGTGGATATTATTGTTTTTCTCAACATTATCATGTGAAACAGTATAAACATGATAAACATAGGCCGACTTGAGTGTTTGCTCTGCTTGAGCTTGAATGCTTTTGTTCTTCATATATATAGCCTAGCCTGTTTGTTTTCAACTAAAAGAAAGCCTTGAGCTATAACGTAACGTTAAAAAATAACATCTTTCTCCTTAAACGTCATTTTAATATTCTATGTCCAGACTCCAAATATTCAAATACAATATTTTTGAAAAATGCCCATCCCTAACCAATATGATTTCCATAGGCCTATGCTGTGGTATCTATGGATCGTAAGAGCATCAGCAGCTATGGTCTAATTTGTTTGTTGGTTTTCTGCATCCATGTTCTGCTTCTAAAATCAATGCAAAGTCAATTTAATTAAGATTCATGACCAGTGTCCTTGAATTGCCTCTCCATTAATCCCTGATTTTCAGTCTATTAAGCACCTTATAGATAAGGATTAGGCCCTGTTTAATGCGGATTGTGGATGCTCACTTTGTCATTTACATAGACTCTCGTTTCTAAGCTTATTGAAGGTTTGCTGGGAACGGGGAAAATGAGAAGCTTATCTTCTAGCACTTCTTCTCGGAACCAACTGGGATGATGACAGTTTTTCAGTGATTTCTGTCACAAAGAGTGATGAGTTGTGTGGAACACATGCTGCCTAGTCAAGTTCCTCATCAAGTTTGATGCAGTTCCCAGGTACTCCACACCAGTGTGTTGGTGAGTTGCCTGCGGTGCTGAACGTTCAGTTTGAAAAGCCCCTTAATTGGAGAGTCCTGAATTGAGTTCACTGTAGTCACAAGAGTTTCACATGCTCGACTCTGATGTACCAGGCTGCCTACTTTGCTTCCTCTCACAAGGCTGCTTCAAAGGTGCCTTTGTTTTCTTGGATATTTTAAAAGAACATGCTGATAGTTCTGGACAGGTCATCTGAATAAATGAATGAATACTCATTTCTTTTTTTTTCTTTTTTTTGATGCTTTAGTTTTAAGTGTGCATGTTTTCGCCTCTTGGAGGGGTCAGTAGAGTGCGGCGGTCTGGTGTTTTCCAGGAGACGAAGGCAGGTATCTGTCAGTTCTCCACCCTTTCCTTTCACTCATGGAGACTGAGTGGCTGGAAGACAATGTCATGGGATTCCAGGCGTTACCTGAAAATACAGGAAGCCCCCTTTCCTGTTTTCAGGCATGTGCCTGATCATTCTTGGATAAATATTTTGCTCCTCGTCTTGCAATAGAACATGGTGGTAAAGAACATTATAATGCCATGTATTTTTTGTATTACTACATGACTTTCTGGAATACTTGATACTTATTTGTCAATCACAGCGTTCTGTGGTCAAATATGTTTCTGTAATGACTGCTAGCTGTGGTAGTTTCATATTGTGTGTATCACTCTGTGGTCTCTTCTCACAAAATAAGGTCATTTCAGATCAATATTTCATGTTCATTTTTTATTTATTTGGTAAGTAGTCATGAATTAAGCAGGTTAATGTTCAGTAAGGTGGTCATTATCACAAAATGAACCCCTTCAGGATGATACAAAATCCCTGAATTTGATTTGAAATTATGATCTTGTCTTAAAATTAGCAAATTTTTATGCATGCAACTGAACTTTGCTTTAAATTTTTCTCTTTATAAATAACTTGGAAATGTCTGTTTCAACAGCCAGATAACCTTTGCAGCTTGTGTTCTCCCAGCTGAACATTAATTCCACGTGCAAGAGATCTCATGAAAGAATTCCTGCCACTCTGTGCTATCGATTAGAACATGTCAGCAGACCGGTGGCATGTGCTTCCTGCCTGCTCTTTTAAAGTCTGATATAGGAGTGTTATCCCCCTAGGACTCATGGATTGTCAGAATTGATTGGCTTAATTGGTTTGATTGTGATAACACCCCTAAGGTTAAACAACATCCTCTTGTTAACCAACTCATGTCTCTGCATTAGAAATGCACTGAGGATTTGATGCCTTTGAATTTCTATGGCTGGAATGAGACTCATCCGTGCCCATAAGTAGCCCAATCCAATTATAATATTCCACAATTTGTATTTATCCAGTGATAATTAATTAGAAGTTGCTCAAGGTTGGGCTGTATCCTCTGAGCAGCATATTCTATTAATTAAATGCTCTCTTGCCCCGAGTTAATGTAACTCGTGTGTTTTATCACAGCCCTTTGATGGATGTGATTCATTACGGGTGAGCAGGTCGAATGCAAAATGCATCAATAAAGCATCCGCTCATCTGGAATCATCTGAGCCAAGCTGTCAAGAGGGAAGTATATCTTCTCTGGCCTGTATGGTACACCTGCCATTGATAAAGATACGCATGGTTGGCAGATACAAGGAAGAAAATTAGCAAGATATCTAAAGGGAAACGATAAGGGATGGGAACGGAGAAAGACTGAGTCGTCTGATTTCAAGATAACCTTCAGGTTTCTTTTTTTTTTTTTTTTTACATTCAGCACTGCTATAATTGATGACTGCTCATATTTGGTTGCCACTTCCTCTTCGTAAAAGCCTGGATGGTAATTTTCCACCTGTCTGCTCTGATTCACCATGACCACTCTGAGCAAAAATGCCTGAATAAAAAGGATAATAAAAGCCATGCTGCAGTCGTACTTCCACAATCTCATGTTACAGGCAGAGACTCATGTGACGCCAAGGTTATTTGATATGCTCTCACAGGAACCAGAGCCCTCAGTGTTTAGTTTTCGCCCACAGCAGAACCTTAACGTTACTGTATTCTAAAGCTTTTACCGTTTGGCTTTGACACTTAAGGCAACTGCATTTATTTAGGAAGGCTTGGCGTGCGTAAACATTGAGCCTGAAGCGATTTCAACATATTTGTTGCAATAAATTTGGAGCAGGTATTGTAGAGCTCTGGTGTACTCAAATGGTTTGCTCAGTCGACTAAGCACATATAACGCAATGTCTGTCATACACAATGCTTCACTTTAGCTGGCTTGTTTGAGGAAAGCATGAGGGACTGAATGACATCATGATGCATAACAAGGCCTCTCCCTTTAGCAGAGCTAGCGTTTGATTGGTTGACACCAGCTGTGTGTGTCCATGTGTGTGCTCTCTTACATGTCTTCCTCTGGAAGATGGACGGTTGGTAGGTGTAGCTGCTGTTTTGTAATGGGCTTGATGACAGCAGTGGCATTATACCCAGCAATCCTTTTGTCCTTGGTTGAATATTTCCTACTGATTGTCGTTACTGTAAAAAAAAATTTATAATTCTACTGCAATGCAGTATTGAAAAATGTACAAATATATCTTTTTTTTTCACATTACGGTAAGAGAACATGTACAGTTAGGAAGGAAATCAGATTTGGAGCATCGGAAAAGCCCGCCCTAATGCCGTACACCGCTGTCGGTCAATCAAACAACAAAGGAGAAAATCTCTCACTGCTCTTGACTTTATAACCTTTGTAGCTTTATTATGGATCAATGTATATTAAATTCATGTGAAGATTATGCAGTGTTTTAGTTTTACATTTGATTATTCAGTTTCTGTATTGTTTCTTACTTGAATGCTACTGTTAAATGCATCTAATGTAGGCCTACCTGAATGTTAAAGCACTGTTTATTTCATTTGTATCTTTGTTGTATTGTATTGTCCTATTTTTTGTAGGGGGTTCTTTTTTTAAAAGAAGATAAATTAAACTACAAAATAGTAGCCGTCCGTCACGATGCACTGCTGCGCGGCGTGATGAGCAAAGAACGGAGATAGACGAGAGTACATTTAAGCCCAACCGGGTTTTACTTGCACCAAGAGACCCACTCACGTAGACATGAACAATACCGGATGCTGAACTAAAGACAGGGAACACTATTTAAACACATGACAAAACGAGGGGATGACTAGACACACTTGGGATCAATGGAAATAAATGGGGAACACCTGGAAAGAGTCAACATAATCAGGACAGGAACAGGAATCTAACTAAATATGGGCAAGGAGGGCACATGGGAGCAAAACACGCACAAAACACGGAACAAAGTCTGACACCGTCCACCCCTAGTTTCAGGTGTTTTAGTTTACTTGGATGTTCTTCTCTTTCTGTCATTGTGACAATGCTTTTTTGTAATGCTAAAACACTGCTGGTCACTTACAGAAGTTATAGTGATTCTTTATTTTCCAAGAAAAATGTGAAACAAATTGGTTATATAATTTTCATTTTTCATAAATATAATTTAAATTAATTTCACACGCTTAAAGCAATATCGTATTGAATATATCGCATTCTTTAACAAGATAACGCATATCGCATTTTTATTCAGTATCACACAGCTAGTTAATAAAATACTTTTTTCATATAGTAGGCTACCAATAATTGAAAAGGGTAAGTGTTAAAGGGGTCATATGATGCAATTTCATTTTTCCCTTTCTCTTTGGAGTATTACAAGCTGTTTCGTGAATAGAAGATTCCCTACAGTTGCAAGACTAAAGTCCTCAAACCCAAAGATATATTCTTTATAAAATTTAAGAGTCAGCCACGCCTACCTAAAATGGTTCGTTCTAACATGCCCCCACATGTCTAAGTCACTGTGTGGGAAGATTTACATAACACCAACCAAATGTTCACGCAAAGAAAGAAGGCGTACTCTTTTATTCTCGCTGTAGTTTTGTTG
>JADLZN010009114.1:36864-94745 GCA_018155175.1 Sinocyclocheilus anophthalmus
GGGGGGGGGGGCCCATAGACCCGGGGCGTTCGAGGCGCAGGGTAGTCGTTTCAATGTATTTCCATTTTACACGCTGCAAATCGCTAGGAGTCACAGGGGAGAGGTTGGCCAATAAAACAATTGCTTTTAGGGTTGTGGCAGACGATACCACCTAAACAATGCCGCCAATGCTTGCAATACAATTAAACGAATGTGTCTTGCAATGCACACAGAAGTGCTCGCCGTCAAATGGCATTGCAATTGTAAGATCTCCAAACTGATCTTTACCCCAGCAAAGACTTGCAAAGACAGAAGCAGCACGGCCTAACGGGGGTGAATGAACGGGTCGGAGACTACAACGCCCACTTGCTCTACAAGATCCTGATGACCAAAACCTGCGCCCCTGTGCACAGCCCGGATCTTCTTTTCCTTTCTGCTTTTGACGATCCCCTCCTACGACACATAATGCAACAACGACAAACCCCATACAATACTGCACTTGTGCAGAACCAATCGGTATCCCATGACACCTACCACTGAATCAACAAAGAAGTAGCCCCACACAAACCACTTAAACACCTGAAACTTTCTGTGGATCCTTCTGCGGCTCTTCACCCCCGCTGCGTAAAACAAGTCAGCTCCTTGAAAACCTCTGCAGCTGCAACAGAAAAAAAATTTTTCAGGCGAACCGAAGCAATGCAACGAGGTGAATTCAGTGTCACAACTGAACTGAAATATGCTTGCAGACCACAAAGCGAACAGATAGGGAAAACACGAAACAAAACTTCCCCTGGCCAGCAGGCCCACCCCCCCTCAGCCAAGAGTCTGAACCTGCGAGGGGGGGGGGGGGGCGAGATCCACTGTTCACCGCAACAGCTCAATAAAACGGATACGTCACCACTCAGCAGCCACAAGGGGGTGGGGCAGGGACTTTTCCAGAGGATCACTGCAGACACACACACTGTGTGACCCCACAGACCTCAACGAGCTGGCCAGAGACAACACATTTGGCAACCTAAATACTTTCAGACCCATAGTCTGAACACGGACTGATCGCTGCCTCAGACACCAAGCAGGGCCGGTGTGAAACTCCCCATGTTTACTACCACAGACTTTGACAAACTTAATCCAAAGCTCACAATTACCCTGGGATTGCGGAGGACACCAGCTGCAAGAAGTCATCTATGCATTAGGGCCTGCCGCACAATGCCTAAACAACAGCTGCGTAACCTGACACAGAAAGCCTTAAACAAGCACAAGGCCTCCACTAAAGGTGTTTGTCAAACTCCACTGATTCTGAACTTCACAACTCATAATCCAAAGCGGGCACCAGAAGGCACACAGCATTGCCACAATGCAAAACCCTTCTACAGAAAGCCCCTAGCCAGAAGAGGACGGAGCCATCACCATGGCAACGGACCCAGGTTCCAGACCAACCACTGGGAAAAGGCGTCCTCATCCTGCAAACACCACGGTATGTCCAACAGCAGTCCACCACAACATCCTCCTCCACACGGGTGCTGAACGGAGGCTACACAAGGACAGCTGGACACGCCTACTTCTGGGTTACAGGAGCTGCTGACACTCGCAAAAGAGCTCCTTGAACAAAACTCAACTGAGGAGTACTGAGGAGGACAAACTTCTGACTCCTTGCCTGCTGCATCACAGTATCAGGCCCCTCCAAGGGAGGAGCATACCTTGAAACCGGTCGACACCCCTAGATGCAGCCAGACAACGTTGGATTGAGCATCGGGCCCACATGCCCAACAGCGAAAGTTCTACCAACACAACTCAGGCAAGCTCTAGTCGGTGCCGCCACAAGAGCCAAGCGACACCGCAAACATCAGATTTCTAGTGACGTTCGGGCAGAACAGAGAGCTAACAACCACCTGCTGCTCTCCTGCCATCATCACTAGGTCAGTCTGAAACTCTCTGCACACTACAAAATCTCCATAACAATTACCTGCAATCCCTGGAGCCACCTGCATTCTCACCAGTGAGAGTCTAACCCGGCTGTTCCACATCGTGGGTACCACAGATAGCCTACTGGCTAACAACATCAACAAAAAAAACATCCTACCCGGACTAACTCACTTCAGGATGACAGGTGACACAGCCTCGACACCTGTTGCATAAGCTCGAGGACCCAAACCTTGTTACAGCCTACATCACCACAGCACACCATCTGACAGCATTCACCACGGCACCACAACCACTTCTGGAGGCACCAACAGCCAGAGAGCCGCCACTGCCTCCCAGCCGTGAGTGACAAGTGTGTGTTAGATTGTTCTGCACCTTTGACGTCGCTCGCTGTTGTCTATTCTACGGACAACAACGCTCGAAAGGGGGGATATATGTAGCGTCTCGACCAATCTGACACACTAATTTTAATTTGATTTAACAAATCAATTATTCATTAGGTTAACAAATCGTCACAGTCCCCTCACTCAATAAACTGGATGCCATGATTTCTGCTGAACACCAGGCCCTCTTGGTCACCATGACAACTAATCATGTTATCACTGGTTTTATGACCCCCCAGGAATGTGAGAAGGATAGCCCACTCTTTGTCCCAAGGAAAAGCAGAGTAGAAATGGACTGTGTTCTGGTTAATTCATAGAAAAACCGTTATTTGAATGAACACACATATTTCTTCAGGCCATTGAGTATATTATTGTCATTGTGTATTTTGTCTTTGATATTCTTAGACTATTTTAGTATGTTTGTGAGGGAACCCATTCCTGATCATCCTTTTTCACTATATGTAATCTTACCTTGTTTATTATCTATGAATTTGCCTTCGTATGATCGCAACAAGCGTGTATATTATATTGTGGTACATAGGCAATATATATTAGGGCCCTGATAATCGTTAATAATTTCGATTTAAGTCCATTGGCAAATTACCATGCTTAGAGACAAAGGGTCGTAAACCCTCCAGCAATTGCCACCTCCCGCTCGGAAATTCCATTTTGCTCATTGGACAAGCCCATCTTGAAAGGCGGAGATCTTCTCCGACCTTAAAGGCCCGGCTCCAGGGACCCCCCCCAGTCGGTGGTTCGGTCTTAAGCTAAGAAGATGTGGAAAAAAACGCTTCAGGATATCAAAGATTATGCCAGGCCTTTCGGCCTAGTCCTTTCCATTCCTCAAGTGACTCTGACTCAAACTGGTTCTTTTCATCAACTATTTTCAGCAAGATCTTGGGCCTTAAGATCGCATCAGGAATCTTTGTTCCTACAGACGTGCAAGTATCAAACTTAGTAGATTTAATTGATACATTAAGTATCAGTTACACCTTTTTACAAAGGTGTGTTTGAACTCAGAATCTGACGTATCCCTGAAGGCTTTGATCTGTTGAATATACATGCAAAGTGTTCCATAAAATCCATTCTTAATGCCTCTCTTGCTGATTAAAAACTTAACCTTTCCTATACCAACTTATGTGTGGTGTGTGTGTGTTGTGTGATATGTTATTTAGACCGGCGTAATGTGTTTATGTAGTATGTTAGACTAGTTTAAGTGTTTAGTAGTTAATAAAACCTTACTTGTATCACACTTGACGTTTTCATTGTTTACTCATAACCGGAGTCAATAATCATGCAGATTTACGTTACAAACTTATAGAATTGTACAGTAAGAAAGTTATTTCCTTTAACCAGGAAATTAACGTTCTTAGAATTGACAAGACGGTTGACCCTGAGTGGTCAGCAAATATCTACAGTGGATCTAAAATATGAATAGTTAATTATAACTAGTTATGGTTAATTATTCATATTTCCCCATGAGCTGATCCGCTACATTTACGTCCACCTTTTTTCTCTTCCTCTTCTCTACAGCAGCGCAGCATTGCCTTGCCCCATTTGCTGCCTTTTCCAGAGGGCGGGGTTTATCTGGTTTTGTTGTGTCATGAACCCGGGAAGTAACTTGTTGTAGTGCCTACAAGCCGTTTTTGTAGGCATTAAACTGCCAGAATTTTAAAAGACGATATCTCCGTTTGCATTGAACTTTCAGCTTCGTAACTTTGCAGATATTGTTTGTGCTCAAACAGCAACATTACACACTAACTAACGTTAAAAAGGGAAATCGCAATGAGCCACCCCTTTAAGTGGCCTTTTGTCTCCTCTGCCCTCTCCTTATACTTTTCTGACAGATTTGTAGGGCCTAATGCTATATTTAGGAGAGATGTGTGCGTGCATGCCCTGTCCCTTCTGGTTTCCTCCTGCACTAAATAGTAGAGCTAAAAAAATCACTCCAACGAAGTGGCGGTGGGTGTAGAAGGGGGACTTGTGTCATTACTTCCTGTGGTCAAAAGTGTAGACAATGTGTCCTCCTTTGCTGCAGAGGTTGGTGGGATTTTTTTTTTTTAGGTAATGGCTGATCACAGATTTTAAAGAGAGAGAGGAAAGGACAACAAGCTTTGAGCAATGTCAACAAATGTTATTAGTCCTGCATTAGCACTACTTTTAAGCAGTCATAATGGCCTACATGTCAAACCTTATTTGCTTTGTAGATTAATTACTGAAACACTGAAAGGAAACATGACCTTTGCTCTTTTTCAGATCAGATTGTGGCATTGATAATGGGGTTTATCTGAATCTCACGCTCGTAGTGGTGAAGAGGGATACTGGTGTTTAATGATTGCTTTCATGCGCTGCCTCCAGGCACAGAGCTTGTTTGATGGCTGTAACAGGGTGCTAATTGCTGTTGTCCAGACTGGACTCTCGCAGAGCGTCAAAAGGCAGGAAATTGCTTCACAGATTTCAGAACATAGCATAATAATAGAAGCTCATGGATGTCGGACGTAGTGTGAACGTGACTTTATCTCAGCGCTGTTTCACTCACCTGCGTTTAATGCTTTGCCTTGTAGAAAAAAAAGACTTTTATGGATGACCTGCATTAACCAAATGAATGGTGTGAAGTTCAATGGCACACAGATGTTGTCAAGTTGCACATCTGTTCTCCAAACTTAATTTTCATAAATCTGTATGCCTAGATCTATTTGTAAATCTGTATGTCAAGGTTTATTCATAATCTACAGAAGTGTCAATAATGCACTGGGTAAATCTCAGCAGAGATTGTCGACTTTAATATTCACAGCTTTGACCTTCTGTACTAAATCCGTTGCTCTGTAAATGTACTGCCCAATCCCAAAATCTGGCATGACAGGGAGTCCAGCTGACCCACTGTATGTTTCTTTTTAACGTCACACAAGAACATACGGTTTTTACAGGGGCTTGCTTATTTAAAAGTATGGGAATGAAAACCTGTTGATGTTTCTGATTCACTTTAAAAACCTTGTCGCATTGAAAGCTATTTTGGTTATCAGCATTGAAAGGATCAGACTCGGAAGGAATTTTCTTCTTTAACTTTCTCATTGGTTCATTGGTTGCTCTTGAGTTCATTGGGCTTTTGCACAGATGTGGGTTTACTGATGTGGCACCGACATGCTATTGACCGCAAATGTTAAAATGATATTATTATCAAACTCTTCATTTAATCAAGATCAAACTGACATCCATTGTAACCATGTCTCCTTTTGTACAATACTTTTGATCTTCACGCCATCAAATTGCTGTTGTACTGGAAATCACGGCTGTGATTCGTCATGAACATAGACAAGAGTGTTGTGCTGTGGTGGCAGGACTGTTTCCCATGGACCACGCCCCCTTCCCCCTGGTGCTTAAACCTCCCCACCCATGAATCACGTGCACTCAAACTCAGAATTAAATTTATTTAAACTAAAAAAGACAATAAGAACAATTAAATAAATGACAAGCAATAGCACAAACAAAAACCATAACAAGTTACAAATTAAATTAACAATACTTTAAGTTTTTCAGGTAGGTCTAACAGTAATAGGCCTATTTCATAGATCTGCACCGATTGTAATTTTCTTGGCCGATTCCGATTTCTGATTTTTTTTGTTTAGTGTGATCTGCTGATACCGATTTTTGCCGATTCCATTTTCTTCGTTAAGAACTATAAGTGACAGCATATACAAACAAAACGTTTCCGTTTCTTCAACGCAAAGTTTTATTTTCATAAAAAAACACAAGTAAAAAGTCAGTAATAAAATAAGAACAAATAAAAAAAATTGCAAACAACAGCACAAATAAATGCAATAAAATGAAGAGAGCTATGAAAGTATGTAAGTTTTTATTCAGTTAAGAAATACTACAGAAATTAAAGTAATCAAATGTAAAATAACACTGGATGTGTGTTATTTTACATTTGATTACTTTAATTTCTGTAGTCTTCATTGTAAAAATTAAATACAGATTAATGCTTACCATTAAAGTTATAAAACGTATTCAGTCAAGAGCAGAAAATTATTTTCTTTGTCTTTTGTTCTTTGATTAACATGACAGACAGCAGCAGTAATATTGGACTGCGGTCCCTTTAAGAGTTTATCCACGGACCCAATATACTGTTACACAACATGCGTTCTCTTTCTCAACTATTTAACGTTCCAAAACTGACTGTGTTTAACTGGATACTCGCCAAGACGGGCATTCTGACATTTTTTTGTATGTATTTGAACGTTTTAGCGCAGTTAGCCACTCATTTTGGTATTTGTGGCTCACAAGCTGTTTGAGACTGAGCGCGGCTTGTGTGCTCCACTAATATAGATCAGTGGTGGTGCGTGCGCGTTTGGTATAAGCGCGAAACCTGCGGGAATGACTAAAATAATGCGCAAATCAAGCACTATTTAACTGGAGCGAATGAGACGTGTGTGAGAGAGAAGGGGTCGTCGGAGAGAAGAGAGTTAGAATGCGTGGCTGATGTTATTGCCTGTGCCGCTGGTAACAAAACGGATCGGCTCGAAATCGGAAAGAAGTGAGACTGACCGGCAGATCATGAGGAAAATCGGCCGATTCCGATCCCTGGCCGATCGATCGGTGCATCTCTATATTTCAGTAACAGAATACTACGAACGGATAAATCCATTTCAGCTTTAAAATAACACTGGGTAGTCTTCACTGTGTAACTAAACAGTAATGTCACAGACAGCAGCAGGTTTATTTAGGCTGCTGTCTAAGACCTTGTGCACGGATCTAATATACTGTTACACATGTGTTTTGCTTCTCAACGATTTACATTCACTTAATACCCTATATACCAGCTGTGTTTACGTGAATACTCACCAAGACAGGCATTTTGACATAATTTTGTATGTATTTTGCCGTTTGCACGCAATAAGGCGCAAAACATAACTCAATTCTGTCGTTGCACGCTGTTTCAGAGGTGGCTTTATGTGTGTGCGCTTTGGGTGTGGCTGCACTGAAAACAGTCTATAAGAGAGCACGCGAGTACTGTATAGAGTTCAATTTCACATCTTTTTGCACTTGAATTGCTTGAATGTTTAAATGGGCAAGACTTAAAAGCACGTACAAATGATACATTCCGTAATTTTTTCATCGCATTATAAGTGCGGAACGTGGGAATGAGTAGAATTATACGCAATCCCACGCCGAAATTCAAGCCCTGCTCCGTCTCCTCCACTAATTCCTGTGAATGATGTGAGTGGCGTCACTGTGATGTCACTGAGAAGCTGCAGCCATGGATGATTTTTGGTGTGGCGGCCCGCCACGGCAGAATGAATGTAGCGGAAACACTGAGAGCAGTGATAAAAATCTCTATACTGGTATACTAATTATCACTTCTAATATCTTACCAATCAGAACTAACCGTTTTGTTATCCAGAATATGAAATGCCCATATTTGTTCTGTTTTTCAGAGAAGTTTTTCCCCCTATTGCATAACAGATTGCAGGGAAATCCCTTGAAGTTACTCTTCAGTTTCTGTCTAATTCAGTGAAAGCATTTCTGTTTTCTTAGCCAGTTACATTTGCTATCATTTTTAAATGGTTATTTTCATCACTAACATGAATTTATACTTGGAGCTCTACAGAAGCCGTATGACGTACATTCTCTGCACTTGACACTGACGAACCAGATTCTCTGAAGTCAGGTTTTTTTTTTCTTCTTCTGATTTTACTCTCATGAAACGGTCGGTGTTGCGCTAACCACAGAGTGGGGCCACTAAATGGGCAGCACATGCGCTGTTTGGATAGTGAGGCAAAGTGTTTCTATGCACACATATATCTGACACTTATTTCCTCCCAGAAAGCCTAGCAACAACCCAGAATCCAGGAAGTGGTGGCTCACCAGTGAATGTCTTGCTCTCTCACTGAGAGACATTTGCTCAGCATGTTTCTTCAAGGAGATCTCGGGGACGGTGTTATCCGCTATGTCAGGCATCAAATTTAGAGTATTATGTTCGGATAACTCTGTTAGATCCAGCCTAGCTCATCGAGATGAGACTATGATGCAATTGTTAGCATTTGAAACGGACTGAAATAGATTTTTGGCTGCCTGCTTCTTGATATTGTTAAGCTTTTTACGGGCTTTTTCACCGCCCTCTTTTCTCTCCCTTCCTTCCCCCCTTACTCCCTTTCCTCCCCCTACTTCTCCCCCCTACCTCCTCCGCTCACAAACCATGATTTTATTTACCACGGAAGATTCCCCACAGCCGTAGAGCCAAACGGGGGGGTCCAAACAGGGAAACCGATCACGTGCGGTTATTCGTCTGCAGGGAGAGCGCGTGTCACTATGTCTAGCTCGGCTCACATGCCTTGGCTAAAGCAACCGATCGGATTTGAAATTTCAGCCCCCGAGGAGCCTTTTACCCCATGACAAAGAAAAACCTGCTGGTGATGGAACATGCGCACACAGAGCTTGACATGGTCCGAAGCACACGGACGACCGCCGTCCTAATCTCCCTATCTCCTGGTCCCAGGTCTCCCAACCTCAAGGGTCGAACCATAGGCCGATGGTGTCCATCCTGGAGCAGTGCTATCTAGAGGAGGTACTGGTTATCCTCGCATACCAAACCCCATTTTTTAAGATCAGAACTGGGGGAGCGAATCTACTGAGACTCCCACAGGCCGCCTTAGGCGGGGACTGGAGCGGTCTCACAACTGTTTTTCAGGGATTCTGTCTGTCCATGAGCGAAGACGAATTCCAATTTTAATACCTCTCCTGAGCCGGCTGTTGGAGAACTTTCAGAAGACGGTAGGAAGCTTATAATGTTCTGAATGGCACATCAGTTGCAAGCCGTCTGACCATTTAGAACTGAAAAAAATTCTATTTGAAACTGAGTCTTGATCTTGTTTTCTGAAATGATTTTGGATATTAGCACCACATAAGGTCTCTCAATGAATGGTTTATGCTTGTTGATGTGACAAAAATATTAATACTCGAATTGTTACTTACCCTGATATGTTCCAACTGTAATACTGACTTTCTTAGTCGGAACACAAGACTGAGGATGATATCAAAAATTATATTTTAGAATAATGATGGCACCGCGAAACAGTTTAGTGGCTACCATTTGTGTATGGGCCATAAAAAACACATGAGAAAACTTTATCAACACATACTCCGGTTAATGTTCCACAAAAAAAATAATCATAGAGGTTTGGAATGACATGAGATGTAGTGCTAAATTTACACTGCAAAGGTGGCACAGAAGTTTTTCTGAAAAGTGCTGGTCTTACACAGAATGGTCTATAAATGCAGTTCCAAACTGTACTTTGATTCCGTAGGTGTCCCTGAGGGTTGGTCAGAGCAGAGCCAACATTATTTAGTCTGACCTTAGTGCAAAATTGGAGCTTCTTTACGCTGAATGTGAGCCTGCACAGGAGCAGAGCCTTAACTCAGCGGGAAATGACCTGAGTAAATATGATATATTTGTCCTCTTGGTTGTTGATCCTTATATGGCAGCCTCCATACTGATTTTTTAAATTTGTTCCGTAAGGAAGGAAGGAGGGTCGTATGGGTAAAGGTTAAGCACTGACTTTGTCAGATATGTAGCTGCCATCCCATGTACTAAATAAGACACAAATGATCTTCATGGGTTTAAGCCAGTCATAATGAGTCATGTATACATCAGTGAATGTGATATTACACTGAATTTAGTGATAATATGCGATTTATTCTTCCTCCGGCTGGATGGTAATGTAAAGCGCGTGCAGTTAATTATAGCTTTCCTTTCTTGTGTTTTTACAGTGTAGATGTTTCTTGTAAGAAAGTGGTTTGAGTCTAATCTCATTGTGTACCAGAAAATTCTAAATTGAAGCTCAAGCAGTAAATATGGTGGGAATACATCTTCCAAGCTTTCCACATCTACAGTAGAATCAGTTGTTCTTTAGTAATTTTTTACTGAGATGAACCGTTACATGAAAATGCCATATTTCTAAACACATATTACACACAGTATTTTATTCAAATTTTCTGTGTACAACATTTTTTAATGAGGAGAAAAATTAGTGAGCGCACCTTGAAAAAGATCAAATTGCAAGCATTGTTATTGCCAACCTCTCCATTGACTCCATTAGCATTTGCAGGTAAAATGGAAATACATTGAACACTGCGTCTCACTATCTGAGTAAACATCTTTTCCTCTATTAGATTCACTTCCCCCTTTCCGCTTTCCAACTTATCGCTGAACACTTCCCATCACCATTTGCTAATTAGCTAGCATGGAAAGGCATATGTATAAATTTGATAGAGCGTTAAACTGAGCAAACGTGTTCCCTTTGAGCTTGCAGCTCCTCACTTGCTCTAATAAAGTAATTATTGCTTTCGGCTCCTCTGGGTTCAACACTATTCAAGCAAGTTTCGAAGTGTGAGTGCAGATCCCTGGGCTGGCTTGGAGTTTGTGTCAACAAACCTCGGGGTGACAGCAGGAGTTTGACCCCCTCCTAAGTCCAACTTTTTCCTCCATTCCTTTAGAAATGTAGGAGGTAGCTCACTCACCTCTTTTTGTATGCTAATACGTGTTCCTGCAAGGGTACAAAGACCATGGGCTTGCCACCTTTTAACCTTATTACCCTTTGAAAAGCTGGGGCAAAGGTGGTCTGCAGAAGTCATGAGAAAGCACCCTGTGGAATTGATTTTAAAAAAGAGAGAGAGGCAGAACTGGAATAACGCTCACTGAAGCGGCCCATTGTCCTGTATTAAGCTCACCCCCCAAATGTAAGAGAAGAACTATTTAGATCTTTCAGACACATTAGTAAGCACAGTTTCCTCATTTAGGTCATCTTGTCATGGGCTGGTTGCTCAAGGAATGCCCCAGCCAGGAGAAGAACCACATGGGTGGGAAGCGGGAGAGCAGCTAGTCTTAGACCTGCAGCTGAAAATGGGGCGCTGCTGAATTTGCAGTCCCAATGTCATGCCTGAGATAACTTTGTTCTGTCATGCAGATATTCCCTCAAGAGTTGGCACACAAACCTTTGTCATTCCTCCTTAACAGCGAGAGTGAGCCGGAACAGTAAAGACATTTAATCCATTAGGATGGAAAGTGCTGCCAATGAAGAATCAACTGGCTTGAATATAGACAGAGACTGGCAATATATATTTATTTATTTAACTTTTTTTTTTTTTTTTTCTCCCCGCTGATCTCCTGAAAATGCCAGAAACAACTGTATCCGGTGAAGAATAACTTGTTTTTGTTTGATGGATTATAGGTATGTACTTATAGTTGGGCTAGGTTTTTTTAAACACTCAGTCAAGCGAGAAAAGATGGAAAAATAGGACACTTTCAGGTGCAAAACAACCTTTATTATTATTATTGTTATTTATTCTATTTAATTTATTGGTATATTATCATAATAACAGTAATAATAGTAATTATTATTTAATCAGTGCTATTTAGTTAATAATAATAAACATTTATTATGAATAATATTTTTTGGGTGCTTTTTTACATTTATTTGTGTATATAATAATAATAATAGCCTTGATGATGATGATTGTTGTTGTTAAGCATTTTTAATGCATATGTATTTACTTTTGTCAAGTTAAATGTTGTTAAAACAGTAGTGGATTTAGGTTTGAAAGACATGCAGATGTTCCAGGCATGCTGACGGCAGCCTATTTAAATATGTAACTAAGTCTCTCAGGGGCGGATTGTCGTACTTGTGACTTAAACAAAAGAGTGTGCACTCAGTGCCTTGCATATTGCACGGTCCCATCTGTAACAATGGAGGAAAGGAATTACTAGCATTGTGAATTATTTAACATGGTCAGGTGTCAGACTGTGAGAAATGCATGACCTCCTCATGCAACAATAATGTTTGACGAATAAAAAATCACGTACTGTGACAAATGTTCTGAAATTGCACAGAAATTTAAAGAAGTGAAATTGATTTTCCTCACCAGTTTTTTTTTTTTTTTTTTTAAATACATTCAGCATGCAGAGTCAGTCCTGATAAATGTCAAATTAAACATTTACTGAATTACACTATAATGCAACTGATTCAATTAGAAATGAAGAATCAAATTTATAACAATATCTGTGATTATTATTTAATGTGTCTAGTGTGTCCCGTAGCCAGTGCCGTTACTTGTATTGAGAGGGCACAGCTGGGCATGGAGGGGGGGAATTGTGTGAGTAATATAGAATTGAGGAGGGCGTAGGAACTACATCTTTCTGATTTTAAGCTCTTCCAGGGAGTCCCAACTGACTGACCCCCAATCCCCGCGATAATGTGTGATTAGGATGACATGTTTGAACGCTTGGGTCAGAATTAAATTTCAAAGGACATTTCTGTCTCAGAGCTGCTTGGCTAGAGTGGCACAATGGTAAAAGGCTTGTGACGCTGTTGTATAGTGAATTATGATGACACGGAAGCACCGTCCGGTCACTGGCGATGGCACCGAATCAAGCCAAATTGACACTAGTTGAATGGGGACGGAGTTTATAGAACTGGAGGACTTCCATCACAATCAATTTTGTGCATTTATGCTTTAGGGAAATTACACCAAAGGGCAACCTTTTATATCTCTAACCCAGTTAATGCGCATTTCAAGAGAAGGTGAATCCATTTAAGTCAGCGAGCTGTTTTTTTGGGTGATTTAGGACTCGTAGTAAATTGCCTAGATTCTAATAATTGAATGCTTGACATTTTTGGGTCAGTTAGTATATATAATTTAAGGTGAGTGGTCAGTGTTACGTACAGTTTGTTCTATTGCAATATTGCAATTACCGTATGAAAAATGAATAATTAATGTTTAAACTTGACGATTAAGTGGCATAGTTTTCACCCCAACAATAGGTCGGTGAAAATGTATTCACCCTCATCTGCCCATGCCAAGATTAAAGTATCTAATTCTTGGAACAATCTGAACACATTTGGGCTAATTATAGCAATTATCTACATAATGTTCCTTGCAGTATGGGTGCATCAGAGATCAAGAGTCAAAACAGCTAGAAAATTATTATGATGAATTATGTAGCTGTAATTTGAATTGTGTGATTATTATGATGATTTCGATCAGCTAGGTTTCAGGCTCTTATTATGAGACGCACCCATGCACTGGCCGAGGATTCATAGGTAAGCAAGCAGTGATGTGAATGCATAAATTCCGTCCAACTGCCGAGAAGGCGGCCTACACCTAAAATGAGTTTGTAGACCAGTGGTTCAACTTCTGTGTGGCCACCTGACTAGTGACCGGTATTTGTGTGAAGGTCCACAAAACTGGAAGACTTTCCGAGTGTATATAAGCGGTAGGCTATTTTAGAAAGGAACATTTAAAAGATGAAAAAGAGGAATTAGGGAGAATCAGTGAATTATGAATAAAATATTGCTATTATGTGAATAATATGTTATCAAGTAATCAATAAAAAGATACTGTCCTTGAGTACTAAGTATTTTAAAATGTAATTTATTCTAATTACAAGTACATCATTTTTGGAATCTGATTACGTAATCCAGATTATATAGATAGCGAGAATCATCTAAACCCACATGCCGATATGTCATTCATCACTACTTATAAAGGCTATAAAGTGTTTATATGTCTCTATGGTGGCGTGTCTGGCCTTGTTTGTTCTGAGGTCATCATTGGTAAGAAGAGGACAGCGCTGCCCCACCTCGCCCTGCAGTCAACAGCTGTTCCTCCCAGGCCGGACCAGTCCCTCTTAGATTACTGATTAACCCGTCCCAGCACATCACATCCTGCTTAACCAACTGTGTCAAAACAAAGTCACAACTTCCCCTAAGCATCCCCACTTTGTTCCACCAGCTGGAAGCTCCACAAACGCATCCTCACAGAGCTGCAATCATAGCCCAATCTGTTAATTGCAGTAATTTCCTCTCTCTGTGGACCCAACTCCCCAAACTCCCCAGACACCAATTAAAGCTGCTAATTTGAAGGGCTTATGAATTGCCATCCCAAAGTGAGATGGCTATGGATGCATCTGTAGTGGGCTTACGCTGAATCTCTTATTAAGATCTGCAAGAATTTGAGTCCTGCACTTTGCACTGCTTTTAACTCACAAAAAAAGTACCATGGAATTGTTGCTTTTGGACACATACATTTCCAATGTAATGGCATTTGTTTTTGGACATATGCCTTGTGAATGCACAGTGAAATGTGTATATTGTCTGTTTTACACTGACTACATATGTGGCTTGTCCAGTCAGAGTTATAGGTTAATTTTTTTTTTTTTTATTTATAAGTCTCTTTATTAAGTTTATTATACTTATATATATAAGTATAGGTTAATAACTACAAGAAGTGCAGTAAACAGTAAAACTATTTGCTCTACAAACCAGTGTTTATGAAAATAATATGATAATACCACTTTGCAATATCAAACATAATGAGCTGTTTACGCAGATAAAAATAACTAGAAGACGATGACACTGGGAGCCATTCAGGTTACAAATGGCTACACCCAATTTTACATCCAAAATTTATATACTAAGCATTATATCAACAAAATTCTTAAGAAAAAATAGGCATAGATAATTTTTTGTCATTAGTTATGTGTATTTTTATGTTTACATTTTTTATTTGTGTATATATATGTGTGTGTACACAATATTTTTGTCATACCACTCACTGCTGTATAATGTATAGGCTGAGGAGTAGTGCTAGTCAGAAACTCAACATTTTTTTTTTCTTTTTCATTGCTGTCGTTAGTCTGTGGTAACAGTGGTAAAACATTTACTCTCTCACGGTTTCATATGGGCTATTTATATAACACGAGAGGAGCCGTCATGGGTATATGGGCCGTTTCTGCACCACACCTCCTCGCTCTTTTCTCTCTCTCACTTTCCCTGTGCTGACTCTAATGTTCTTCCACACAGATTGTCAACCTGCTGTGGCCACGCCCCTCCAATGTGCTCAGTCATGGTTATTGGAGGGGCTGTTTATGTTTAAGGGTTGTTGTGGAGACCAGGTGGTTGGGCACTGTGTAGGTTGGCCCATGAGAGGGCAGGAGGGTGACGCTCCACAGCCTCCGCGGTTGAGTGACACAAAGCATCTTCTGTTCTCCTTCGCGATGTGTTTGTGTCAGGGTGTGTGCGCACACCTGGCAGGCACTGTGGGAATTTGGCATTAGGACATATATGAAACTAATGAAAGTCCAACGTAACGAAAAGACTCATTTGGGTGAAAGATCCCTGTATAATCAGCCAATTCATGATTCTAAACTGTGCAATAGACTGGATGTTTGGGCATCTGCTTAATAGTGATGTAATCTGATTCTATTAAAGTGCATTGAGTGTAGGGTTGGGAATCAATAGCCCTCAGAACCAGTTCCATTAAACAAAACAAGGACAATAGATTTTCTATTGAGCGGCATTAGAATAAGAAATAGTTTTTTCTGAGCTTGCAGTATATGTCTTGAATTTGATAGAAACAAATGAATGCTGAGTGAAAGGCAGTAAAAAGACACTTTCTATTGTGGTGTTCTCGCTGGTTTCACACAACCATCAAACATTACCTTGCCATGTTAGGGCCTTGAGAGGTTTCAGTCACGTGACTTGTTCGAGAGACACTGTTCGGTCAAAAACATCCATAGAACTGCAGCACAAGACTGTCAATTTTCTATCTGTTCCAATCCAAAAGTATTTAGATGATCTCTCAAAAGAATAAAACAAAGGTACGTGAACAAAATGCAAGTGTTGGCCATTAGCAATCCATATAAATCACCTGTCGCAATGTCACTAAAAACAGCGGTACATTCTAAAACGTTTAATGTGAAAACACTTAAAGTGCCTTTAAAACAGTGATATTAAAAGATGAAATTAGTACACACCTTATTGATGATGCATTCTTTATGTAGGCAAGCAAATGAGCCCGGAATATGAGCGCAATGCGCTAAATGGTTAAGCGTCTTCTTTATAATGGTGTTCAATGTGAAAACATTTAATATTCAACTTTGCGCATTGCATTTATGTTCTGGGTTCATCTGCTTGCCTGTACAACGTATGCATCATCAATAAAGTTTATACCGCATTTGGCCTTTAAATATCACTGTCTTACTACATTACTACTAATTGCAATCCTCCTAAATATAACTGGCGGTCAGTTGAGGAAAGCCTTGTTTTGCCCTCCATGTGGGCGCTCCTGTAAGGGTGTGACGTCACGCGAAAACTATCAATTGGTTGTTTTTAATGAATCAGCCTCAAACTAAGAGTTTTCAGTTTGAATCAACCTAACAACTCACCCACACAGCGAATCCGAGAGTAGTTTTTTTTTTGATTTACTAAACTTGGGTGATTATTTTCGTCTTGATTTATTTTCCTTTGATCACCCAGGAACGGTGTTGGGTATTAAGAGCATTGAAGGAACTTAAGTTATGTAATTGATTTGACAGTTTTTTTTTTATATTCGCATTGGCGAGTAGTTTACGATACGTATAATGTGGTAAAGTTTGGGGTCAGTAAGATATTTTTTGTTATATATTTTTGAAAGAAGCCTCTTATGCTCAAGGCTGCATTTGTTTGATCAAAAATGCAATGGAAAAAAAACAACTTTTGAACAGCAATGTGCATATGCAGTTTTGTGTAAATAAACAGTGTGCTTAAATTTTTATTAGTCTGTTTTTATTTTATTTTATTTAGTATATAGTTAGAGCAGAATATGGTGCCGTGTAAAAAGGCGCTAGACCATCAACATCCGTATTTTAGTTCTGCAGCAACTGATGCTTCCCTGTTTCCCCGCTTTATTCACTTCTGCTTTCCTCATATATCGGCAGAATGCTATGAACGTTATATAGTGTGGTTTGTCACGAGAAATCATAAGAGAAGTAATGCTGTCCCAACAATCAAAGTGGCTTGTAAAGTGTTTGTGAATCGCTCAACAGTATGAACCATGTTTGTGACCTAAAATGATGAGTTACATTCCCATTTACATTTATTCATATGGCATTGAACAGTTCTTCAGAAATTTACTTTTTATGTTCCACAAAAGAATGAAAGTCATGGGTTTTGCAGCAACATCAGAGTAAATAAATGGTGTTTTTGGTGAACTGTTTCTATTATGCAATTAAAAGAAAGTAACTGAAAGAAATTGCAAGGAGTGTTTGTTTGGTTGTGGAGAGTTTAGTTTCTTGACAAAGTGGTCCTTTAAAAGCAGGAGGCAGTTGAGTTTTCGCCGTCTTGGCAGTGATTAGCGGTCCCAGGCATTCCCTCGTCTGACTGAAACCTCATCCCGGACAGGTGGTATGACCTCTCCTTCAGCTGAGGGCATTCCAGGCAGGGCTGCAGGGGTTAGGATTACCCTTCGTCAGACACATGCAAGGCCGGTCTGGGTGTCTGTGATCATAGAGATGTACTTTAGGCCTGTCCCTGTCAGTGTCACGCACATGCTCCTCACAGATGTTTGATCTGCTTGTGACATATCTGCGTGCCAAGTTACTCTTGCAAACATCATGGTGTGTGAACCGTGGTGTACCACACATGCCAGACGCAACACTGACTTGACTCATCTGTTTTATCTTTTCATACTCGCATAGAGATTCGACACATGCTTTATTGCTTAAATATTACTTCAGATGTCTTACAAACATGATGATATCACATCATCATCCTGTATCACACATGGAGCTTTAATCTAACACATGCACGCTCACTTCCTGCTAGTCTGTCTGAACTTTTGCTGACCTCCTGGGAAAGCGCTATTTGTGGGCTCCAGCTCCGTTACGGGGTCACAAACTGGCAGCTCTTGGGATCAGCTGGCAGCCACCCTGCAGTAATTGTTTCACAAACAAACACATGGGAGCACGTAGGACCGTGTCTAGGACACCCACACGTTTACAGTCTTATTACACCCTTTCTGGAGCCCAGGTGTCTCTCTACACACCACGGCTCACTGCTGTTAAAAGAATTGCCCTCGCAGCTTAATGTGTATCTTCAAAATGATCAGTGCAGAAGCCAGGGTGTGATGTTCGCAGTTAATATTTTTAGTTTTTTCACTGTACTCATAGGGATGGGTCACAATGGTTGACTAGCTAAACAACTTTGTTTGTTTTACATTAACAGTAACATTTAAAAAAAAGAGTAAATGTTATACATAATGTTTTAAAACTGATTGTTTAATTACACATATATATTCCTTAGTTTTTAATAGTTCATGGTTTTTTAAAACCATCTAGTGTCCTGAGAGTCGAGTAGGAGGTTTTATGTTGTTCTTATACAATGCATATGTTTGCCTTTCAGCTCGGTTTATATTTTATATTGTCCCTACACAAATAAAAACTATAATAATAATAATACAAATAAATATGTATATAAATAATAATAATAACAACAACAACAACAACTTATATTTATAAATAGCATTAAAATAACATTATTTGTGTCTATCATATGTGTTTCCCCACAGAGGTTGCCTGATCTAGCCTTCGGTTCTGTGGTTGCATTTCCCTTCCAGAGAAATTAGTGTTTGTTCTCTCTGGTACATTTTTTTTATGTCTTTCTTATGAAAAACTATGGCAATACATTTATTTAGAGAGAAATATGCTGCCGTTTTGTGGGGGTTTTATTCATCCGTTTGTCTCTTGACATTTTAACTGACCCTTCTGTCATTTCAGGGTTTGATTAGTATCCGTTTTCTCACTTCAGAGCTGTCGCCCCCCTCACAGAGCATGTTGGGTAACATCCTTTGCGTGTACTCTGTCATTGCTGATGTTTCGCTTCGATCTAGAGGATATTTGGAGTGAAAGATGAGTTCGGTGATGATGGACATGCTGAAATAACATTCTTGTTAAAATGAGTTTTTGCAGAGGTTATGTAACAGGACTTTTTGAAGGACTTTGTCAGGACAGATGTGATTTTCACGCTAGATTTCAGATGACATACTCACACTTAACTAAATGTTCCCTTGCCCGAACACCTCAGGGAGGGGGCTTTATATGCCGCTGCTGTATTTACTAAAAGATCACATTAATTAGGTTCCTGAGGAAGTGTTAAATGTTTTGCCTTCTCGGTGGACTAGGGACCTCTCTAGTTTGTGTTACTGTTACTTTGCCCATCCAGATTCATCCACATAAAGAAGTAGTCTTAATTTAAAAGAATGATTTGGCATAACTAAAAAAAAATATATATTATAAAATACTGGATATTATTTAAAAAAGGTACATGGACAATTTAATTACTTTACATGACTTTTTTTTTAACTTTAAACCTGTTTCATCACAAAAAAAAAAAATGCGATGAGTGAATTAAAATATGAAATTGCTTGATTTTTAGTTGGTTAACTTATTTTTATTTTTGTCTTGACGTCTCTTTTGCTTCTTTAAATAAATATATTTCTTTAAAATCTTTTAATTCCAATATGGTACCTCAAAGGCAATTGGAACAACTTCTATTAAATTACTGTAAAAAATACTTGCTATCATGAATGAAGCGGTGGAAATAAATTATAGAAATACATTGCTTTAAAACAGGTGGCAACCCTGAATGTTGCATTTTACCCAGAGAAGTAGTTTAACCTAGGTTTTCTACAGCTTTTAAATAGTTGCCATAATTCTGCATAACATTCGTGCAAATTAAGTCAAATAAATTCATCTGCAATGTATAGCCTTCCATATGCAATCAAGACTAGTTCAGTGAGAGGTAAATGAGAATTCTCAGCTCTGAACACTATTGAGTTCTTTCCAATGGCGAGAATAAAGGCCTTTGAGAGGCTGTTCCATCTGCTGGTTTTGAGAGATCTCTGATCCTCAGTGTTCACTGGCCTTTTACTCCCCCAAGAGAGAAGCCGGGATTTGCACATAGCTGGTATGAACAGGCGCAGATGAAGCTCTCATCCTCACCCGAATGCAGAGGCAGTGAATCTGTACGGGATGCAATTAAAATTCCTGAAATAAATCTCCTTTGCTGCTGTGTTGACAGTCAGTAGACGATGCTGGTTGATGAGGTTTAAATAATACTGATGCACGAGGTTAAAATAGACAACTATTTTTGAAATTCAAATGCTAGTGGCACACAATTTACACATTTGTAATGCAAATATAGGTGTTATTGAACACGGTTATTTTTGAATCACTCGTGCCTGGAGAGTCTCAATATGAGCAGATAATTATGGAAGATATTGTGTTCCATCAGATGGAGTTGTCAACTGCTTTCCCAACAGCTTCACGCATTTCTTAATGGGATATGAGATCTCTGGAGAAGTCACTTTATCTCACCCGTCCATATGTTATATGCTGCCGCTGAGCGCTAGCTGTCGTCTCAAACAGACAGGCTTTAGATTGGACCGGCTCCCTCCACTCCCACACATTTCACCTCCATCTTTCCACAGCCGCCTTGAGTGAAGCGCCACCAGTCTCACTCGTTTGCCTTCCAGCACTTATCCAAACACCCATTAAAGCATGTCTGTTTACTCAGTTGAATGCTTGTTTGCAGAGCAGTAAATAGAAAAACTGTTTGTGTCGTCAATGTTGAGCTCGATCTCTTCCAAATTCTTTTGTTCACACCTAGGGCTGGGAGATTTTTACCAATTATCGCAATATATTGATGATGATCACTCTCTGGTGATATAACATTATGCAACACTGTGAATGGCTCATGGGCCATTAAAGGGATAATTCACCCAAAAATATATTGTTGGTCATCCTTATCAACGCTCAGTCATTCGTGTTCATTGAAAGGGCTTGTTTCCATGGCAAATCAAAGATGTTTAGCAGCAGTTTGTCCAAGCTGTTTTTTTCCATAACATTTAAGTGTATAGAGAGCCAACTGAATCTTTATAGCATTTCTGATTTAAGATTTAATAGCAAAAATAACATATCAATTAGTTGATTCAATTTCTAAATCCTGTTCGTAGTCAGCTGGTCTGATTTGAATTCAAATTTCAAAAACAAAAAAAAAGCATTATGTCACAATTTTCATATATTACAACATTTTATGTAAGAAATGGCACTAGTTTTCAACGTTTTGGGTAGTAGTTCTTTTTTTTAAACAGACCTCTTATGCTTACCAAGAACTTTATTTATTATGAAAAGAAGTAAACACCAGAAATTGTGGAAATAAAATTAGTTACTAATTTAAACTGTTTTTCTAATGTTTAAACATTTCAAAAAATATAACTTTATTTCTGTTAGGGCAAAGCTGAATTTTCAGCAGCCTTACTCTCCAGTCTTCAGTGTTCACATGATCCTTCAGAAATCATTCTAATATGCTGATTTGGTGCTCAAACATTTCTTATCCATGTTGAAAATAATTTCTAATTTGGAAACCATGATACACCTTATTCAGGATATAGATAGAATTTCAAATTTCCGCATTTATCTTAAATAGAAGTCTTGTTCTAATAACTTCTTTACTGCCAATTTTGCCTCAAACTGTTTGGCTGCTTGATCAAAATTTTGGAATCATAGTGTTAAGTAAAAAAAATGTGCTGTTGGTGCAGATAAAGTAAAAAAATAATATCTTTTTTAACAATAAAAGAGCATTTTTAGATCTACGATCACAACGTCTATACAGCTCTATAACGACTGCATGGTTCCGGTGGTGGGGCTGATGTAAAAAAAAAATAGAAGGTAAGTAGATTTATTCAAATTACATCAAGCAATTAAAAGACTTACTATTTATTTTAAAGTCCATGTTCACCAAGCGATCTATTCCGCACTACCTCCGTAATTTGTCACTCTCTTTTTGAATCTATCAGTTCTCTGTCTGTTCTGTCTCCTGATCTCACGTTGTTCAAAGAGCTAATGTTTTTTTTTTATCTCCCTTGTGCATTTTCATCATAGCATTGCTTTAGGCAGCTGTGGAAAATAGTCATGGGCAAGATGACTGTATTCAATAAACTGAGCGGCGATGCAGCAGTCACACCCGTCCTCTTGAGACACATTGCGTCACTTTCTTCTACGTCTGTGTGGTGTTCATTTAGTCATGCGGCCTGGGAAAAACTTGAATCGTGCTGGCCGCACGTAATTGGCCCAGTCGGGGGGGCTGAGCCCAGTGACATCGGGGCAGGCTGACCTCTGACCTTGAGTCCTGACATGTTCTTTCTGTGTCTCGTTCTGGTCAACCGTTCAGCAAAACTGTCAGCCAGAACTGATTGATGAAGCTTAGCGAAGGCCTAAATGATCAGTTAATAGACCACCAGGCTTTTTGCCAGTAATGTTCTCTGACAAGTGCTTGTACTCGTTGGTATGTGATGTGACCGTTCCCAAAATGTACTCGGTGTTGCTCTAAAGGTGACCCAGAATGCATCTAATCACTCAGTTCTTGCTTTCAAAAAGCAGATGTTTCCCCTAACAGGGTTTGTTTGTTTCCCCCACAACTGAGATTGAATCCTGTAAAAGAGGTAGATTGCTTGAGAGCATGAGCAACACAATAAACTAGTATAACACTGCCCTCTATAGGCAGCAGTGTGCAGAACACCATACAGTTCAATTACACCTCTTCAAAGGTGAAGTCAAAGTTTACATTAATGTACTTTCTTGGTATTATTGTGCATGACTTGGCATGTTATTTGGGGGGAGAAGACAGTCTTTGTAATCTTTTAAACACAATGTAAAAAAATTGCTCAGCCTCTGAAACGACTTTCCTTTCAGATGACATCACCAATAGCCAGAAGTGTAGTGTTTTTATATGTACACAAATACTACTTCTGCAGCATTTGTATATTATCCAGTCAGAAATGTTGAAGGCAGCTTTCTGCCAATGAGATACATTTGAGACAGCACTAGCTGTTTGTCCTAACACAAACAGTTGTGTATTTTTATAAATCCATTTGATGCTGCTAGTGATGCAGAATTTGCTCACAGCAGCGTTTAATGAGTCCAGTGTGACTCATTTTCTTATGAGCAGCATTATTGTCCAGAGTCTATTTTTGTGAGGGGAACTGGTGATTAAATAAAGAAGAGAAGAGAGTCTGTGCCTCTCTGAGGACCCTTGTCTATTTCTGCAAGATGTGAGGGAATATAGTTGCATATATAGTTGCGTTTTAGTCTGACGAGAATCATTGCTGACATGAAGAGAGCCCGTTTTTGTGGTGGTCCTTTTCTGTGGCAACCCATTCTGAGGTGTTTTTTCTGTCCCCTATGCACAGATGTGAAGGGGCCACCCAGCCACCGCTTCTCCTGCGGCCAGTCGCCGTTCACGGAGCCCTGCGTTTGGGAGAGGAAGTACTGCATCCTGACCGATAGCCAGCTCATCCTGCTCAACAAGGAGGAAGAGGTAAGTGTGCTCCTTCCCTATGCTTTATCCCCTCATTCTTCTCTCTTCCTCTCTCTCAGAATGAGGTGTGAAGGACAGTTAAAGGAAGACACGCAGATGATGTTTTTGTTACCCTTGTGAGGGTTAAATACGTCGTTTGCTGATGTAATGAGCACTATTTGGATGGGATTAGCTTTCCAGACATTTGAGTTACAATTATGAAGTCTGTTATAAAATCCAGAAGCAAATTTACCTGACCTCCTTAAAGGGGTCATATGAAAAAGAACATTATTTTGTGTATTTGGTGTAATGAAATGTTTTAGTAGTGGGGCGTGTAAGTTCACACAATTTTTTCCACATACTGTAAATTATTGTTGCTCCTCTATGCCCCGCTTTTCTGAAACGATTTTTACAAAGCTCATCGGTCTGAAAAGTGAGGTGTGCTCTGATTGGCCAGCTATCTAGTGCGTTGTGATTGGCCGAATACCTCAAGCATGTGACAGAAATGTTATGCCTCTTAACATACTGCGATGCCGGAACAGCCTGCATTGTAGGCTACTCTCCCAGGATCAGGAAACAGTCCTCCATAAAATGCGCTGCACACATCTGAATATTTGGGTTGAAGTGTTCTGGAACAGTGTTGTAAATACAACTTAACTACTGATTTTTAGTCGTGTCCTCTTTTGGAAGGCCAACCACAGATTGTGGTTTCCTCCTGCGCTTTTGCAACGAAACACACAGCGTCTTCACAACATGGCGGCGGCGGTGGCAGCAACAATAAAGTTACGCTGCCTTTCTTTACGTGAACATTTGTGCGGTGTTATGCAAATCTTCCCACATCGTGACGTGGACATGTGGGGGCGTGTTAGAACGAGACGTTTTAAGTAGGCGTGGCTGACTCTTAACTTTTATAAAGAATATCTCTTTGAGGATTTGAGACCTTCGCGTCTATTGCACTGAGTGAACTACTGATTCCACGACATCTTACCCTCCAACTAAACTGAAAACTTGAAATCGCATCATATGACCCCTTTAAAAAGATAGTCAACTCAAAAATGAAAATTCTGTCGTCATTTACTCAGCCTCAGCCTCAATTTGTTCCAAACTTGTATGAGCTTCTTTCTTCTGTGGAACATAGAAAATATTTTGAAGAATGTTTGTAAAATCAGTTGATGGTCCCCATTGACTGCCGTAGTACAGAGCGGGGGGACTACGGAAGTCAAAGGGAACCAGAAACTATTTGGTTACATTTTGTGTTTAGCAGAAGAAATAAATTCATGCAGGTTTGGAACAACTCGAGTGTGAGTAAATAATGACAGAATTCTCATTTTTGGTTGAAATGTCCCTTTTCAGGAAAACTATTCCCATCCGAATAGGTCTTGATAGTTAAAGAACCTCATTTTGCACATTTCGATGATTTGTTCTGTTTTTTTAATGAGTTCATTAGTCTCGTTGTGCAGGCCAACCAATTTCATCTTGAGGTTATGAAAGGGAATAATCAATTCTATTAATGTATTGAATTAGTTTCTGATTGACAGATTGCTTTCAGATACGTTTAAATGGTTAGTTAATTTATAGCAATGTGTACCCCTGTGACCTCCACCCACTGACCTCTGACTTGTTCCCAGATGCCATCTGAAGTCCATGAAAGCCCCACAGCATCCTCATCAAAGGGTCGCAGCCTGAGAAGGACAGTCAGTGTGCCCTCTGAAGGACCGTTCCCAGAGTATCCACCAGAGGGAACCTCAATGTTAGGTAAGATTTATGTGGTGCTTCTGTTATGATAGCAAAACTATTATTTATGCTCTCTGTCAGGCAAAATAACCACAGGAATATTCGAGAGGAAACTTGAATATATTAGAGAATTTTGATAGGGTTATCAGATAATATTAGTGATGATTTCTTCTTTTGTTTGTCATTCTCATTTCTATCTATTTCTACATTTTAGATTACATAACAATCAAAGTTTTTTTTTCATTTAACACTAATAACATTTAATAACATATAATTTGTTAAATAGTTAAAAGTCATTTATAGAAAATAAAGATTCTTTCATGTTTTTTAATTAATATTGTTATGCCAAAATGTACTGAAGCATTTAAAATAGTTTTCATTTTGATAGTTTTGATGCAAAAATAATGTACAATTTTAATATCAGCCATGTATCAGGCATAAAATCAAAGTATTTGTCGACTTAAGCTGTTAGCCATATTTTTATATTTATTTCTAGTTGTGCTCAACCTCAGACAAATTTTTTTATCCACTAGAAACTTCTCTTTAAAATGATTTTTTGATCCTCTTTATCCAGTAAACACAAACAGTTGGAAATGTCATATTTCAAAAGTTGCGGAAATGCTGATTCAGACAGTAGTAGGACCTTTTAGCAGAAGCTTTTTGCTCTGTCTATAGGGTTTCGAAGATGAAGATTATACCGTGGGATCAAATGGCACTCTTTTAGCATTTACTGTAGCTTTAAGATGTTGTTAAGCAGGCACGCTCACACTGCAGCTTATAGCATACGGATTTGTGTGCTAGCAGGCAGAGCATGAGGTGAATCGAGAACAAAATCACGTCTGTAGGTGCATTTGTAACATCAGAGCCATAACTCCTGAATCCACTGCCACAAGCACGGAGGATCAGGATAACAAAGCAGTGGATTTAACCGCAACACTGCAGACTGGGCTTAGAGAAACACCAGATTGGGGGCGAAAATATGCATGCTAAAAACTGCAGAATATTTCACAAAACAAAGATCAGTTGTACAACAGTATCAAATGCGTACTTATTATTTGCATACACTGCCCTCATTATTTCAATATGAGACTGTTTTGTCTTTCTTTTGTCAGAATTTACTCACTCTCACATTGTTACAAACTTGTTAGACTGACTGACTTCTGTGAAACGCAAAATAAGATATTCTGAAGATTGTTTCGTCTGCTTTTGTTCATATAATGAAAGTCAGTGGGGTCCAAAACAAAATTGGACCCTACTGACTTTCATTATATGAAAAAATCAAGACATTCTTCAAAATGTCTTATTTGTGTTTAACAGAAAAAAGTCAAAACTAGTTTTCAATGGCAAGAAGATAAGTAAACAATGCCAAAATGTTCATTTTTGGGTAAACTATCCCTTAAATCCAAACTGATTCAGATGGACGCTCCCTATCCAGAACTTTCAAAGTGCAAGTTGTTCTGAAAGCAGGTTAATATTCTGATTCACCTCTCCATATCCGCACCTTTTTCTCATAATGATCCATTATGTTTGAGTAACTTTGGTATGTTTGAGTACGTTTGATCCCGCAACCTCTGTGGGCCGGGCAAGCTTGTGCGAGAAGGAGTATGGAGGAATGTAATTTTGTAGAACAAAACTCACTGTTGTTACTGTGTTAGTTTTCTCTCTCTCTCTCGGGTCATCATCGTCTCCTCTCCTCTCTCTCTCCTCCTCTCCAACTGCGGATCTCTCGCCCTCTCCACTCGTCATCCATCTCTCCTCCTCTCCATCGATCCTCTGCTTCCTCTCTCATTCCTCTCGTCTCTCTCTCTTTCTCTTTCTCTTTGGACAGTGTTTCATTCCCTCCCAGGCCTAGGGGGGCAATAACTGAAGCTGCCCTCTGACTGGTCACGCATTCAGTACCAGTATGTGCGGGAGTGCCGACACTGACCCAGTGGGCCGGTTGCTAAAGGCAGCAGTCAGAGAAATGCACAAATCTCTGTGACTAAGAGAGTCATTCATTCTCCATACCCTCCTAAGCTGCACCGCCACAGATTCAGAGAGCGAGAGAAGAGGGTTATTTATATGTTAATGTTCGCTCTGTTTGACAATGAGACACTCCGCAGCCAGGGTGGTGAGGGAGAGTCCTGGATTTCTATGGCCATTCAGAGTCTCTAGAGGCTGTTAGATTCACAGCTACAAAAATGTAGTGAGATCATATGTGGTTTTCAGTTTATGTGGTTCTGATCAGTGAATCATATATATTTTTTCTTTTGTTGCCATAAGGAGAGATATATCTTATTGAAGCTCCAGCGCCGTCTTTCTCACGGTTGTCAAGACAATGAGGTTCTGACTCCTCTCACATAGCAAACAGAGCATATTTATGTACTTGTAACTAAGTATGAATTGTGGATGTTGCTTCCACATTTGTAGTATTGTAACAAGGAGAAAATCTGGTTTAAAAGGATAGTGAGCTCAACAATAAAAAATCTGTCATCATTTACTTACCCTCATGTCATTCCAAACCTCTACTTTCTTCTGCTAAACACAAAAGAAGATATTTTTAGGAATGTTTCAGCTGTTTTTGTCCGTACAATGAAAGGGGTCCAAAACCACGTTAAACCCCTTTGGCTGTCATTGTATGACCCAAAAAAAAGTTTTTTTTTTTCAAATATCTTCCTTTGTGTTTCACAGAAAACGTAAGTCATACACATTTGGAACTAAATGAGTTTGAATAAATGATGGCAATTTTCTTTTTTATGGTAACTATCCCTATACAATGCAATATTTGAAAATGGCATCCAAACATTCTCTTTAACCTCTTCTTTTAGTAGTAATGAAGCATTTAATTGAGACTAAAATAGAATAATGGAGATCTATTTTGATAGATGAAATGCATCTCATTCTATTGTTGCACTAAAGAATATGTCTAATTGATTTTGCTATTATGCATGTTGAGGCGAGGAAGATGACTCAGCTTTACAGAATCTACTAATAATATTGGTCCCTAAGTCTGTGTTTTTCCCTTGAAGTCTTTGTGCAACATATTTTAGTTTTATTGGAACAAATAAAAAGGATGAGAATAGTTCAGTGAGCAGTGTCATGGGGCATGCTGTCCTGAGAAAGCCTTATTTTACGTGGTGGGCGAGGCAGATCAAAATAACTTCCTGGCGTATTTAGGGCAAGAAAAACTGCTACTAGTGTGTTGATAGCAGAATATTGTTGTTTTGCTCGTTGGAAGAAGGAACAAATTTCGAGGCTATATGTATCAGATCTATCTGGATGGCCATTATAGGAGTATTATTATCAGCTCTTTCCTACAGTAATGTACAAAATTCTACTTGTTTGCTTTGGTCATTTAAATGGTGCAGTGTAATGAAGTATTTTGAGTTTCAGTTTCTCTGTATCTTGAATTTTAGATTAAACTCATTGTAGTATTTGCATAATGCGCTGCAATTGTTCTTTTTTTCTGACTTAATTGCATACTGAATTGTGATTGTCAACTTGAGACCATCATCTGATGTTGCGTTTTGGATTTTCCCCCTTAAAAATGTTTTTAGAAAGCCACTATTTCCAAAAATCATGACGTTTATGCATTTGTTGTTTTGGGGTGAATCTTAGAGAAGTGAAAAACTGCAAAATTGCAGTGCTGGGCTTTTAGGGTTACAAACTTTCACCATGTTATTGTCTATACAGGAATATGCATTATGATTTAACTGTCTTGAAGCTTCTCTCGCAAGTTAGAAGGCTGAAATTGTGATATGTTCATCCCTGAGCTTTCCTCTGTCATTCTCTAAAGTATCAGGATTCTGTAATATTCCCGCACCTCAGAGACTCCCCTGTAAAGTAACTCCAAATATAGTTATAGGCCTGGCGTGCAGTTGCTTTGACCTCTACAATAAGCTTTTTCAGTGAGCTAGAAGACAGAAACTTTAGTCCGTTCATCTCAGAGCAACCATCTTGCACTCTATAAAGTTTAATCCGGCTATGATTTACTGAATCGGCTCAGTTGTGTGCATAACATAAAAATGGTTGGCTGTTAAGTATGCATTTCTGCAACATTAGATTCTGCAGACTGTCTCGTATTTTACACGTTTTATGCAATGTTGCAATATTCCTACCACTAAATATCTTAAGAATTGGGGGGGAAACCACAGATCAAATACCTGAATATTGCAACATTTGATCTAAAACATTCAGAAGTGGTGTCAGTTGGCAGTGGCCATATTGTGTGACTTTGTCATGCTGGGAGATTGAAATTGCAAATATTTCCTTGCCAGACTTGTTGCTATGATACATTTCACAGTGTGAGCTGATGTTATGTAGCTTCAACCCATATTAAGTGGAAAAATAAGCATTATTTCATTGATTTAAACAGCGGGTCCCAGAAAATAGTTAAATAATCTAATATTTTCACACTGCATCCAAATTTCATTTACACTGAAACAAAGCTTAAATCCTAAGTTTATTTAAAATTATTTTGCTGCATTGCATCATTCAGAAAATGTTACAGTATTTCACTGCTTTCTCATGACATTCTATTCTTTTGATTAAGTTATTTTAAATAAAACTACGTTAAGAAATGGCATTCAACACAATGCTTTTGCTCAGAAAAATAAGTTGAGTTGTACATCCAGTTGCCTTACTTCCCTCATTCATTCCACTATATTGTTCTGCAGCAGTGAGGGTTTCCTGTTCTTTCTCATGCATGTAACAGGTGAAATGTCTTACTTCAGTGTTACACAATGAGTGAAATATAATAGTGCTGCCATATTTTTATATTTCTGTTCTGTATATTATCAGGATCAGTGCTATATTGACTCATTGGCACCTTTGCATTAAAGTAATAGTTTTTATTTATTTTCTGGTCACCCTTATATACAAAGCCTATTTGGCTTTTTCTTCGGTGGAACAATATAATTGCCAGTAAATTACTTAACTTTCATCTTGTGTGAAATACCTTCAAAACCAGGGATTTAGCTTGTCAACGCGCTTTATTAATTTGATAAATGCATTTCCTGGTAATGTCTGAGGATGGACAGTGTGCAGTCGTCTGTAGATTAAAGGATCTTCGGAGAGGACAGCCATTGTGCTCTTTTCAATAGACTAACAGAGAGAAAAGCGGAGTGGGTTTGACTGAGACTGACTGGATCGGGCTCAGCCTTTACTGCATTCCTGTATCGACTGCGTGAAGGGGGTGTGAGAGGCTTCACTCACTGAAACACCCGCTCGGCTCAAATTATCTGCTCTATGGGATTGTTTCGTTTTGTTGTCTCGGAGGGATGTGACTATAACTGATTGCGGGTTCGGTATCAACAATGGAATTTATAGGTATGTTTTTCGCGTCGCTTCATTTTCAACGGTTGTGGAGCCACACGGCAGTAAGTTGTGGGAGTTTGAATTGATATTAACGTTTCGTGATTGAGACTTTGGACTACTTGTAAGTGATACTGTTATAGTGGTGTTATTTCAAATACTAATGCAGACATATGATGTAGTGTGCATTCAACAGCTGAATGAAGTTGAAACTGCTTTACGGTTCTGTTTACGATTCGGAATCGATGAACGGTTATTTTTAATTTCATGACCTGAACGTTTCCTAAACTTGTTTCCCGACGATTCAGACGAAACGCCGTTTTAAAATACTCTCAATTCTGTGTTTGAAACATACAGCGCGACTAGTGTAGTCCGATTTCCCACCCAGCGACTCTGTGATTCACTACTATAAAGAACCGACTCCTAAAGCACAGCCCAATCGAAGTAGTCCGATTCCCGAGCAAATGACTCTTTTGAGTCGGTTCAGTTTAATGAATCAAAATATGATTCACTAATTGAATCATTCGGAAAGGTTACTTAAATGAATCTTACTTACACGGAAACGCGTGTAATTATTTATATCGTCGTGTTTTAAACCAAGAATTGTTACTGTTTATGATGTACGTAAAGTGTTTTATAAAGATAAATGAATAAAGTTTGAAGTATTAAAAGAATCGTTCATGGAACCTGACTCGGAAGAATTCCCATTCCTCTTTTTTTCAGGGCTCTGGTTTTAAAATTTGACATTTTCCTAATTTAGATTAGCAATGGCTCATTGCCATCGTGCTTTTAACATTAAGTAGAAGAAAGCATCGATTTTTCCGCTTGCCTGCACCCCTATCCTTCATTTAACAGTCTTCAGTTCAATTTCTCACTTTGTGAAGAGACCTTCCCGTAGTTTTGCATGCCAAAAAGAAAACGCATGAGTGCCATTGCCATGAGTTTTCAATTATAAATATCACTCAAACTCCCTTGGGATTTGAGAGTCCTAAAGCATATTGAAATGATTTGTCATGGTAAAGATTATTTGGATGTAAACTCCTGCTTGGAGTCATTCAGTCTTTGTTGCTCATTGCCCTGCCCCCATTTGACAGGATTTTTACATTGTCACTGAGGCCTGAAACTTGCTATGTGACTCTGGATACCTTGAATAGCATCATCTAAACATGACAGTCATCGCTTACTATTGCTCTATTGTGCATGTAGGTGTAAGTGGAAAGGAAGTGTGTACATCGTATGACCCCCTCGTATGAACCTCAGCACACTTTTGATACCTGATGTTAAACTTGAAATACCTGTCTGTGGGTTTCCGGCATTTTTTACCAAACCTGTTTGACCTTTAGGTTCTGAGGCATCATAAAACTAAATGCAAGGTCCATGAGTTGCAAGGATCTTAACATAGTGCGCCACACCTGTCTGCTCAGTGTAAGAGTGGAAAAGACATCTTGCGAGTCTTCAGTTTCACAGCTTAGTGTTGTGACATCACTACATTCCAGACATTTGGAATCACACAAAAACGGATAGATGGAAAAGTAAATAGTGACAGAAGTCTTGTCATCAGGAAAGGAAGAGAATAGACACACTATTGTGCGTCTGTTTGCACTTGTTTCATTAGATAACACATTCTCAAGAGCAGTGGTATTTAAGAAGGTGCACCAACCTGAACCAAAATGGCAAGATAGGGCAAGAGAGAAATTGCTCTCTTAGTCAGCAAACACTTCTGGAAGTGTTCTGTAGCGCCATCAATCTGTTATTGTGGTTTAGCACCACTAATAGAAGTTAGAAGTATGGTAAACCCAGCAATAAAAAGAAATATAACCCCTCATAAGATTCTCTTGGGTATCTGACTGAAAAGAAAAAAACATTGGGATAACAGGCCCATGAATAAGTGTTTCTGAGTAAATCCTGTCCGGTCACAGTGTGCATTTCCCCTAACTGACTAAAACCCCACTGTGTTTTGCAGTGGCTTTCATGCAGGATTTTCCCATAGCTTACCATCTCTGAGCATTATGATGCAGAGAAATGCTGCAGTTGCATGTGGTGGAAGTGTGGAGCTTTGCTCAGCTTCACTGTTTCCCCTGCCGTTCCACTAAATATGAATAATTAATACCCAGCCTGCACATTTCATATCAGGTATCATCATCTTTACTGTGTGGAGAGGCCTTACAAGTAGGCTTTTCATGTATTTCATACTGTTCAGGCATGTAGTGTTGATAAAGTTCTCTGTTTCTGTAAGGTCTTGTTCTAGTGGTCATGCTGGGATAATGAGTAAAGCTTGGAAAGGCTCATACACAACACCTTGACATCATTTCACAATTTCAGGTTTATTTCGATTAATCACTTTATTATATCTTTTTTATTTTGATCCTTTACATGCATTTTTATGTCTTAATCCTAAACATTTGTTTTTCTGTATCAGTTGGTTGCTAAGTCTGCTTGTCACCTTTTCAACTTTACATTGGATAAATAAGGTTTTGTTGTAATTGCAAGAAAGACTTGTAACATTGGTAAGAATTTAGGAATTGATTGTAAATGTATCACTCTCTTGTAGTTTCCTGTATAATTTCTAGTTATTATTGTAAATTTTCTTCGAATTGATATAATACTATTATATAGAACAGTGGTTCTCAATTCCAGTCCTAGCAACCCCCGCTCTGCATATTTTGCATGTCTCTCTTGTTTAACACACCGGATTTAAATCACTAGCTTGTTAGTAGAGAGCTCCATGAATGAACTGTGTTCCAATTGACAGGGTCCCTACACAGTGTACATTGCTCTCTACTCCCTGAGCACGGGAAATCCGTTTAAGTACTACTACATCACTTCGGAACATTCATTCACGGATTTGCGCTACTCCACTGCCTACAGCATCTTCACACACAGACGAAACTTAGAGAAGTGGGAAATGTGACGTAATATACCTCTGTAAATACAATTTGAATTCTCATCTCGCCCACTTTAATGCCCTTTGAATGGAACACATACGCTCCCTTCGAACTGGAATCATGGTGGAATATCCTGTGAAGTCCACTTCACAAGGAACTTACAGTCGAATAGAACAAACGTCAGAAGCGATAAGAGAAACATACAAAATTTGCAGAGCGGGGGGTCGCGAGGACTGGAATTGAGAACCATTGATATGCAATACACAGTTATACATAATATATTATACTCTATACATGTATTATATAATATACAATTCAATATATATAATTATACATGTAATTTTCTTACTTTATTTTATGAAAATAATTACATTAAATTCAAATTCATATTTAAAATTCTATACTTTTTGATTTGAGACCTGTGACCGTTGGAAAGTAAAGTTGCGCCCTTATGATTTTCAGTGGTTGATGGACGATAAAACAGTTGATGGGCAATAAAACAAAAATCTCATAGACTTACAGTGAAGGAGGTACCCAGCCACCCTTAGCTTAGAGTTTTGCACAGGCAAGCACCACACAAAAAAATTTTAAAATCTAGTTTCCCTGTGAATTGTGTCTCCCCCACAATGCATCCATATATCAATACATTTAATAACAGTCTTCTCATCCATGCAAAGAATGATGGGTAATGTAAGTGCAGTTATGCTTAATGTCGCAGGCAGTTTGGCTCTAGATAAAGCATTGTGGCAAAATATTTTGTACTTTTTTTAAGGCAAATCCGTATTGATTTATTTACACCTTCTGAATGGCATTTTACCACAGACTGATTGCTCATCTCAGAAGGCAATAAAAGCAGTGGTGTTGCGCTATCTAGGGACCACCCTTTTTCGCCCACCCCCCACCCTCCTATCCACCAACACCAGAGCACCCGCATCAATTCTAATTACAGCCTGGCTCCCTGTTTCAGGTCTTGCTGTGTTGATTTTAACCCCTCTGTTATCTCCAGTGCCGTATTGATTCAAGGAAGGGCTGGGCCAAATCAATGCAGTAAGTGGATTTTCAGGGGCAGTCACAGCCTGGAGGGTAGGAGAAAAGGAGAGAAGCTACACTGGGCTGGCCTCACGGAGGGGCTGACAGGGAGCCCTGTCGACTCTGATGCCAGGGGACAGAGGACAGTCAGGGACATTCTGACCTTGGGCTGCATATAGTGAGGAGATGGATGGGCTGAGAGCTACAGAGGGAGAGAGAGACAGGAATAATTCTAGGTGTGATGTAATAGCTGTGATTTAAGGGAACTAAATGAAAGTGTAGTCACTGAGAATAGCTGGTTTGTCCACTGCCTGTGTCTCGTGTTTTTGTTTGTTGAGCTAACTCAGTGTACAAAGATTCATACAGCCTTGTGTTGTGAGGTAGTCTGTATTTGCATTGGTAAACAGTGCAATTTTTTGTTCTAACGTTTATCAATAGGGGAATTTTTAAATTATTTTATTTTATTTAGTTTTTATTTATTTATTTATTCTTTTTTTTGGAGAATGGAACGAAACTTTTTAGTAGGGTGTTCTGGGTGGTTGCTTACAGGCCCAAGCAAAAAAAAAAAAGTTAATTAATACAAAATGTATTTTTTAGGTGTTAACAGAACATTTTTTACGACAGTGTTAACAGAAAATTTTTATTAAATGTTTAAGACTATTTTAACTGATTAATTTGTTTGTTTACACTTGTGCTCAAAAATGTGAGGTCAGTAAGAATTTTTTAAAAGAAGTTAATACTTTTTTCAGCAAGGATGCAATAAATTATACTTTTTATAAAATAAATGCGGCCTTGGTGATCAAAAGCAAAAGCATTAAAAATCGTACTGTTTCATTAGTGATTTATTATTTACCATCTGCAGTCCCAACAGGTGACAACGAAGAGAACATTACAAGGTCATTTATTCACCATGACGTTTATTGCAGTATGACACATTTAAAACACTAATTTGTACATTTTACAAGATATCAGTGCTTGCTTCCTATTTATTTATGACTTCCTATTTATTTATTCCTTTGGGGAACATAAATTAACTCAATTACTTTACATTGTAGCTGTGGCCTAGGAGTTAGTATACACACTCCAGAACCTTGAGTTGACTAATGTGGTAATGCGGTCTAAGTTTGAGTCTGGCTTGGGTCATTTTCTGATCCCAGTCTCCTGATAGCATCTGATATTGCTTTATTAGATTCAATAAGGATTTTGAAGGACATGCTAAATATAGCACATGAAGTCGTGCACCATACTCCTTCAGTTCTGTCCCCATTCAGTTCTGTTATATTTCAGTAGGTCACGTCCAGCTAATAGCTCTAACACACTTTGACCTTACAGCAGCTAGTGTAATCTGATACACGCTTGTGTTTCCTCTCTATTCGTTTACTTCTCCATTCTTTAACGACCTCCATAACACACGTTACTCACACAAATGGCACGCATTCACAGCCTCCAGAGCCGTGTCCCACATGAAGTACGAAAACAAAAGTCTCGAGGCAAAGAGCGCCTCTTCGTTTTTCCTAATGTGCAAGGCTGCAGCAGGCAGATGGAGCCAGATGCGCTGAGGAGGGGGGGAATGAGCGAACGAAGAGAGAAAGAGAGAGAGAGAGAGATGGGAAGTGCTTGCAGTTCTGCTGAGAGGAACAGAGGAGTGAGGTTACAGCGATTGATTTAGTAAATGCGGTAAAATCTCATCCGCTGGTGTGCCAAAAAAGAGAAAGGGAAGAGGCTGATAAAGTGAGGAGTGAGGACTAGGATTGAGAGAAGAGGATGGACTGAGATGGGAGAGAGAGATTTAGCAGAAGACGTTTCAGTTTTTGAGGGAGAGCTCTTGAGTGCTGGTACAGAGAGAGAGGAAGACGGTACGATGTGGCAGCGAGCCACGGCAAGACAATGAAGAGGCTGCAGTTTATCAATGCGGCGGAATCTCTCTCAGAGTGATGGACTATTAAAGGGAAAGCGCTCAAGCTTATTGGACGAGGGCGATGGTCACTCTTCAGCCAATCCAATGGTGACCAGCTCCATTTATTCAGCAGGTGATGGGCAACAGCTGTGATAGAGGTATCTCTCTTCCTTTTTCTCAGCTACGTTTTATTAGATTAACTTAATAGATTAAGTTATCAGACTTGAAGGGTCATTAAAAAATCTATAATGATTGCAGTTGAGTTGAATATGCTGTTACAAGTCATTTCCTGTTTTTATAAGTTGTCCGTGCATTTTCAGAAGCGAAGTGAGGGGGTGTTTTGCTGCTCTTGGTTTTCGTTTACTCACATTTATGCATTTAGCTTTTATCCAAAGTCATGTAAAGTGCGTTCAAGCTTTAAGTTTTATCACAACATGCATTCCCTGGGAACTGACCCCACGATCTCTGTGTTGCTAGCGTCAAGATTGTAATATAAGTACTGCTTTGCTTAGTCATAGGGATCACTGCGATTCGTCAAGTTCAGCACTGCAGAGCCCTCGCACAGGTAGCAACTTCACAGAGAGTGTGAGTGATGTATGTAAGAGTTTGATCCGAGGAGCTCGATGTTACAACAAGAAAACGTAAAGTTGCTGTTCTAGTAAAGCAGAGTTCTGATCTCATGCATTTTCATACAAATGTAATCGCATATGCACTCTTAAAAATAAAGGTTACAAAAAAAGGTTTGGTAGCGATGCACCAGAAGAACCATTTTTGTTCCCAAAATAAATTTCTGTGAGCAATTTTTAAAAGAACCATTTGTTTCTTAATGTGAAGAAAATTGTAATAATCTAAAGAAGCTTTTTTGTAACATTTTGTGCAATGGAAACATTTTGTGCAATGGAAAAGTTCCATGGATGTTATAGGTTCTTCATGGAACCATCAATGCCAATAAAGAACCTTATTTTTTAAGAGTGTATTTTAGAAAACTGATGAATTTTACGCATCTTGAAATCTTACGTAGACTGACGGTCTGAACAGAACTTGACTGGGCCACTCCTGAGCTGCAAAACTAAATTTAGCCGTTAATCAATGGTCCTCTGGAGATTAGCCAAATGCGAGCATGACTGATGTGTAGTTTAAGAGACATTACGACGTCCCATTTATTTGATATAAACATTTGGTTTGTTGTGTGTGTGTGTATGAGATTTTAAATCAATAGTTTACCTAAAAATAAAAATTCTTGCAGCATTTACTCACCCTCATGTTGTTCCACACTTGAACAACACTCTTAAAAATAAAGGTGCTTCACGATGCCTTAGAAGAACCTTTTTTATCTAAATGGTTTCACAAAAAGTTCTTTGTGTCAAAAGAAGGTTTTTCAGATTACAAAAAGGTAAGAAAGAGATGGTTCTTTAAAGAACCTTTGACTGAATGGTTCTTTGTGGAACCAAAAATGGTTCTTCTATGGCATCGCTTGAAGAACCTTTTGAAGCACCTTTTTTTTTAAGAGTGAACGTGCTTGTATTTGTGAAACAGATATATTGAAAAAAGAAATTCTCTGTAGAATAAAAGTTAAAAGGGGTGTGATGTTGTTTTGGACCCCATTGTGTTTCATTGACAAAAAAACAGTTCTTTAAAATATCTTCTTTTGTATTGTACAGAAGCAAGTCAGTCATACAGGTTTGGAATTTTTGGGTGAACTATGTCTTAAGCTTTTCATTGTGAGTGGAGGGTTTGATCTTGAGCAGCGGTGGGCAGCTCTCCAGCGGACCAGGCACAATCTCTATTGTATGGATCCATTGAGGCCTGCAAGCTGAAACCAGAAGCAGCGTCTTGGCCAAAGACATCTGGGTCAATTTCAACAGTGTTTCTTGATTCAGTGCAGATGCTGTGAGGCGGGAGTTCTGCGGCAGTTCGTGCTCAGTGATGGACTGGGATTTTATTTCTCAGGGTGAATTAACTAATTATGGGGTGATCTACGCTTCAGTGAGGAGGACGGCCCGAGGAGTGGATCTCTGGGAGGCTGTGCGGATGTAGGTTACGTCCTGCTCCATCCTTGACACACATCGACTGCGGGGCTCCCTGCAAATGCTGAATAAATCGGTCTGAGGAAATTAAAAATAAACTTGGCTATGAAAGCAACATGAGTAATATTCCACTTAGCTTCTGAGAGTGGCTGTATATGAGAGCCACAGGGCACCCATCTGAAAGTCTGGTGGTGGCAGGTAGAGTGAGCGTTCACAAGTGGATGGATGAGTGCTTTATTAAGAGGACTTACTGAAAGCTTTGGGTTAATTCACTCTTTTAAACCTGTCTGACTGGCACTTTAGCCAAACCTGAGCTCTCTGTTAGTGACCTGCTGGGCATCATTATAGGAGAGATAGATTTACAGAGGTCAGGGCAGGTGACTTTATTAGACCCCAGACTACATTTAAGATTGGTCAGGAGGATCAATCATGGGTATGGGGACAGTTTTAAAAAAAAATGTGGGAGGCAAAGGAAGATGCACCTACAAACATCATAATTAGGGATGCTCATAAAATAAATTTCTTGTGTAGAATCAATTTTCACTTTATATCATATTTTTTTCTTTTTTTTTTTGTTTTTATTAGAAAAGTAACAAGTTTGGGGTCCTGTAAGGATTTTGTAAGGGTTTAAGAAAAAAAAACTCTGGTTCACCAAGGCTACTTTACAATTGATTAAAAAAAACGGTAAAACAAGCTAATATTTGAAATATTATTCAAATTTAAACGTTTCATATTTTAATGTATTTAAAATTAATTTATTCTGTGATGGCAAAACTGAATTTAGCAGCCCCATTTCTCAGTCTCAGTGTCACATGATCTTTACGAATCATTCTAATATGTGATTGGTACTCAAGACAACGTTCCTTTTATTGATATCAAATGTTCACAAAACAGTGCTTGCTTATATTTTTGTGTAAACATTGATCATGTTTTTGTATTCAATCTTTATGAATAGAAGTACTTTTTTTTTTTTTTTCTCTTCTTGAAACGGCATTTATTTGCAAAGGAAATATTCTGATTACAATTTAACTGTCTTGTACCATCAACTTTTGATCAATTAAATTCAATGTTTTTAAATTCTGATTATTATTGTAATTATTTATTAGGTTATTAAAGTTTTTTTTTTCTTTTTTTTAACGGTATGGCCCCCACGTGCAAATATATTATTAACTTTAATATATAAATAGAAACTTTATAACAATTCAGAATGTAATTTGCAACTAATGCAGGCATAAAACCACATAATAGCCATGCAGTTGAACATACACCACTGCACTGTTGCATTCTGATTGGCTTATATAATTGATTGTGTCAGCCATCATTTCTGAATTAGTACAGCCACAGTAGTACTAATAATGTTTGGCACAAATGTTGATTCCAGGTAGAAAGATTCCTGTGTCTGCAGTATGAGTAATTCATCAGTGACTTCAAACTCCTTCCTGGAAGTTTTCCACAGTCGACAACCGCTGTATTACAGCTTTTCAACTCAATGTTTTAAATATCTGTAGTTCTCTGATCATTAGTGTGCCTATTAAAACATTTAAAGACATCCTCCCAGTCTCTCTGAAGGCTTCCTCTGATCTAATCCCTGCGTTCCTCTCTTCTCTCACAGCGGAAGCGTCTGCGGAGCTCTCTCCCAGGCGGAGGAGCGTATCGGGGCTGGGCAGCTCGGAGAAGAACATTCCCATGGATGGCCCCAACTCCTCACCCTTCAAAGTGCCTGTGAGTTCATTTAGCAAAGCACTCATCTCAGCATTATACCAACTCATCATCACATCTCACTGGCCTCAGTTACTTCTCACAGTTTGCAATGCCAGCACTTTTTGCCCTACAGCCATGATTTCATGTTTAGGTCCCAAAATGTCTTTTTGTGGGCTATTAGAGTGTACTTTGCTGTTTTGCTTGCCGACCAGTGTAAATTGTCCAGTCATATTTTTTTAAATGTGTTATTGTTGTTATTTTTCAGTTCATTTAAATGAGAGCATTTGATTTTTGTCTCAACTTGCTCGGCTGTAAAGTTTCATTCACAATTCAGTGTTTTATTAAAAACGATGTAAAGTTTTGTTATACTGCATCGTTAAATTCTGGAAAAAGTGACTGGAAAAACACTATTTTGGAAACAGCTGAACTGCTGTCAGAAATGTAAAAGGATGGTTCACCCAAAAATGAAGATTGCCATCATTTAGTTTTTGAATGATGAATGACAACAGTTTGGACAAACAAATATAACCTAAAATCTTGCATGAACCTGTTTTCAACATTAGCATTCATTGAAAATAATCGCTTTAAAGGGACATTTCACCCAAAAACTAAAATTGACATTTTTTTACTCACCCATACGCCATTCTATGGAAGACAAAAGATATTTTGAAGAACGTTTCAGCTGTTTCTGTTCATTCAGTGAAAGTCAGTGGGGTACAAAATAACTCTTTTATTTTATGGACAAACAATACTGAGACATTTTCTTTTATGTTCCACAGAAGAAAGTAGTATATAGGTTTGAACCGGTAAATTAATTCATTTTTGTATTTTTTCATATAGTGTCGCTTGCATTAGTTAGTCCCCACTCATCAATCATCGTCTTACACGAAATGGTTGCATGTCACACTGCACTGATGTAGAAATAGAGCAGAATTCCTGCTTGGGATACATGCCCCACTTTAATTACCCTCTTGAGCCCCTGATTAGTGAAACATCGTCCTCCTCCATTTATCTCCAGTTACTAATGGTCTTCCTTATTCCAGGCCAGTTTCTATGTGTGCGGACAGAGGTTCAGCACAATAATATATTTATATACACTGTGTACTCATACTTTGCAAGTTTACACATTCATTTTGAGTTTTTTTTTGTGCAATGTTTTCAATGCTGCATTGCATGAACAATGCGCAAACGCTCCCTCTGATAGCAATATAGTAACAAAGGCACATCCTGGAAACAGTCTGTGCCTCTGAGATGCATTAGAAATTGTTTGATGATATTTTTAACCTGGCAGGAAGTGGGACAAGGCAGATATTTATATCTCCAGCTTTTCTGTGTGTCATTTTAAGTGATTAATCGTGCATATTTTTCTCTCTGTGACAAAATTCCTAGACAAATAAACTGATTTGGTGCACACTCGGATAAAAGACTTAAATGTTTGATGTGTCTTTGTTAATATGAAGACTCATTACAGCTCAAGTCATTTTCTGTTAAGAATATGGAAGCATTGATTGACGGGTACATTCGGATTAATGGGCTCTGTTGAGGCAGCCTATAATTGATATATGAATTATGTGAAGACTGCATTGAAACCTGTCAGACTGTAGTATAGCCGATACATCAGCAATCATCACATGATTCCTAGAGGGGTGGAAACTGTTAGTGAGGACTGACTCCCTCTCTCTATTTCACTTTTAAAACACAAAGCTTTCTCTCATCTTTCTTCTGATGAGGAATGCCTAATTTATCACATCTTTTCTATCCTTTTACTAGCCAAAAGGTCTCCTACTTACAGTCTGGCACTTATCTGAACAAGACAAATCTCACTTCCCCTGTCCTATTTTTTTAGACAGTCATTGTCCTATATGAATTTAATGTATAACTACTCAGCTAACCCTCTGTGGTTTACTACAGATTTTTTTTCTTCCTGGTTTTCTCTTCCTCCATCCTCTTTTCTTCAGAATAATAAATTCACTAAAAAACAGGTTAGACAGCAGTGAGGCTGGTCACAGATTCTGACTGATAGGGAAAATTCTGGTAAATGCGATAAGCTGGTAATTATTTTGTTATTATATAATAAATTATATATTATGTTCAAAATCTCTAATATCGCCTGATAACCAATATAGCATATATTTATTAATATAGCATTTACATTTATTATTAATCAATTCCTCATTCATTCATTCATTTAGATTTCTTCTCCCATAGACTTATTCAGCCAGATTACAGAGTTGGAACAAAAAATATTATGATTATTATTCCTACTAATTATAACATTTATTGGTAACACTTTACAATATGGTTCCATTAGTTAATGTATTAGAGTATTACACTCGCAATGAACCAAAATGAGCCAATACATTTATTACAATTAATATTGTCTAATTAGTTAATAAACGTACACGTTGTGCATTGTTCATTGAATTCACAGTGCTGAACTTGTTAACAAGCACAACTGTTGGGTTTTTTTACATAATGCCTAGTAAAGGTTGAAATTGAAAGGAACTTAAGATAAAATAATTGCTGTGGAAGTAGTGTTCATGCTTAAGTTCATGTAACTAAAGTAGTTAAAATAATGGAACTAATGAACTTATTGTAAAGTGTGTTCCCTCCAGTTTCAAGCAAGCAGATTTCAGAGGGCATAACAAAATAATTTATTTAGTGGTAGGTAAGTGTGCTCCTCCTACTGGAAATGAGTTAATAACCACTCACATGGCAGAGGCCGCATTAAAGACCTTCACTGCGCCCCGGGGCTATGACTTATGCCGGGCCACCCCCATCACAATCAAGTGATATAGATAGACTTACAAATAATAATTTTTATCCAATCAAAATTTTGAGCATTGCAATTTCACAATTCTTTACCAATGCCAATATCAAAAATAAAAAAATAAATGGCTAAAAAAACTCAAACTTTCTGAAGACAAGTAAACAGTCATGAATCACAATAGAACAAAGAAATTGACCTACAAACACTTAAAGCACTGAATAATAAATATAGAACTAAAAGATACAAATAGGGACTGGAATTATATATAACTTCAATATACATTATATACAGATTCCGAAAGGACAGTGGAGTATGTTTTTTTCTTTGTAATGTTTAATTTTTTTGGTTTTAAACCATTATGGCCACCGACAGCAACAGCAGCTTATAGGCGGTTGGAGGGAATATTCACCCAAAAATTAATGTTATGTGTGTTGTTCTAACGTGAATGAGTTTATCTCTGCTGTGGAATGCAAAAGTATAGTTTGGAAAATAAAAAACCTTTTTTGTTTTCGTACCAAAACAGTGTCTGTGCCCCCATGACGTCATAGTATGAAAAAAAAAAACCTATTGGAGCAACAGCGACCAGAAAAACTTTCTGGTTCTGGGTTTACGATACTCTTCAAAATATCTTTTTTAGGTTGAGGAGAACAAAGAAAGTTCATACAGGCTTAGAACTAAGTGAAAAACTGAGTAAATTTCGAGACAAGTATTTAAATTTTTGGTGAACTATATCACCCCTTTAAAATCTCATCATTAATGCCTAGGATCTCTAATAGCCAAACTGATCGTGACAGGCGTAATCTGTAACTATTAAGTTCATTTGAAGACAGAAAATAACTGTGTTGACGAGGTGGGCATTTTGGAACAATAAAAGTGGTGCTGAAAAAAGTGTTGGCCCCTCCTGATTCTTATTTTTTTGCCTGTTGTCACACTTTAATGTTTCAGTAAATCAAACCAAATTTAATATACACAAAGATAATGCAAGTAAATACAAAATGCAGTTTTTAAATGAGTATTTATTTTATTAAGGGAAAAAAGATGACCAAACCTGCCTGGCCCTACGTGAAAAAAAAGTAATTGCCCCCGTTTTAAATTATGAAAGACTGTTGACTTAACACATTTTTTAGAAAAGCTGAGCGTAAATTTTCACTAGCCTACACTCAGGCTGTTACTGCCAGACTGTTGAAGCAAGAAATACTTAAATAGAAGCGTCTGACAAAGTGAAGCATGATTTTAAAGAGCAACCCATCATGGACCGGCGGCTCTAAAGAAATTCAAAACAGAGAACGAATTTAATCAAAACAGTGGCCATGTAAATCAGCTGGAAAGGATATAAAGCCATTCTAAGGCTTTGGGACGCCGCAACCATGGTCAGAGCAAATTATCAACACAAATTGGGAGAATACTTGGAACAATGGTGAACCTTCCCAGGAGTTGACGGCCGGCCAACCAAAATTACTCCACGAGCACAACGACAACTCATCCAAGAGGTCATAAAAGAACCCAGAACAACATCTAAAGAACTGCAGGCCTCACTTGCCTCAATTAAGGTCAGTGTTCATGATTCAACAATAAGAAAGAGACTGGGCAAAAACGGCATCCATGGGAGCGTTCCCAGGCAAAAGCCACTGCTGACCAAAAAGAACACAAAGGTGTCTCTCATTTGCCAAAAGATATCTTGATTATCCCCAAGACTTTTGGGCAAATATTGTGGACTGATGAGACAAAAGTTGAACGTTTTGGAAGGTGTGTGTCCCATTACACCTGGCGTAAAAGTAACACTGCATTTCAAAAAAAGAACATCATACCAACAGTCAAACATGGTGGTGTTAGTGTGATCGTCTGGGGCTGCTTTGCAGCTTCAGGACCTGGACAACTTGCCATAATTGACGGAACCATGAATTCTGCACTCTATCAGAAAATCCTGAAGGAGAATGTCCGGCCATCAGTTTGTGACCTCAAACTCAAGCACACTTGGGTTATGCAGCAAAAAAATGATCCCAAACACACCAGCAAGTCAACCTCTTAATGGCTCAAGAAAAACTAAATTAAGATTTTGCAGTGGCCAAATCAAAGTCCGGTCTTAAATCCGATTTAGATGCTTAAACAGTCCATTCATGCTAGAAAACCCTCCAATGTGGCTCAATTAAAACAATTCTGCAAAGAAGAGTGGGCCAAAATTCCTCCACAGCGATGTGAAAGACTCATTGCCAGTTATCGCAAACACTTGATTGCAGTTGTTGCGGCAAAGCGTGGCACAACCAGTTATTAGATTTAGGGGGCAATTACTTTTTCACGTAGGGCCAGGCAGGTTTGGAAAGCTTTTTCCCTTAATAAATGAAATAATCATTTAAAAAATGCATTTTGTAGTACTTGCATTATATTTGTGTAATATTAAAATTTGTTTGATGATCTAAATCTTTTAAGGGTGACAAATATGCAAAAAAAAAAAAAAAACAGGAAGGGGACAAAAACCTTTTCACACCACTGTATGTGTATTCTATTTTTCTGTTTTTTCTTGTCTTTTTTTTTTGTTTTTTTGAACGTTTAAACCACAAGGAGCGGGAAAAATAACTCTGGTTTAGTCAGCGCTGTACGAGCAGTATAGATCTTAAACGCACGCATTTGCCAAAATGAAATGACTGCCCCAGCTGTTAATGTCACTGAACATTTAAATCATTTTAAAACCAAAATGCTTAAAATGCGTTTAAATGAAAAGCTTACATCATGACGCGCAAAATTAATTTCTCAACCCATAAGCGAATATATAGCCCTATAGAGTTTGTTCAAACACGAAAAGCATTATACATCTATCAATTTAATAATCAAACTAACTTAAAATCTGTGGGGATGATGACGCTGTTTTTATTTGCTCCATATGCCCGGTCCATTTGCTGTTCCACGACTCCCACTCCATCATCAGCTTTAGTAAAATAAACTAGCTGTGGATTTTAGTGACTAACTCATGTTTTCCCCTCTCTCCTCATTTTTTTCTCTCACCATTTTTTTTTTAGAATAGTTGACATTTTTACTTATCGAAGATTGTTCTTTGCATGAGCGTTTCTAGATTACACCAGAATAAAGTGAAGAGAGGTGAATGCAGGCATAGGCGCAGCGGATCTCCGATAGATTATTTTTATTGTACCTGAGTGCACAGTTGTTCACCAAGTAATAATATATATATATATATATATATATATATATAATAAATGCTTTGATGGTAAACCAAATTCAAGTGACGTTTAATCTTAATGGTTAATGCCGGGAATTTCGGAAGAAAAAACTACATAAATAATAGCGACTAAAAGTGAGGGGCGGGGTGGGGTGGGTGAGCGGTGCTACCGATTGTCAGTCACGCTTACTCCACAGCCAATCACGGGCCCCCTCCTTGCTCGGGCCCCGGGGCTTCAGCCCCGCCTAGCCCAATGGTTAATGCGGCCCTACACACTGGACATGAATGGATATGCTTATGCTGAGAATTTTATTTTCTTCCTTCCTGTTTTGCTGAAACCAACACACCTCATAAGAACAGCTCATTCTGACCCAGAACCAAATATTACTCGCATATATATCCGCAGGTGGCCGTTTGAACTCTCTGACTTGGTTACTTATTAATATTTTATTTTCTTTCAAGACACTGAGCAAGTACTGACTGTGCTACAAGCAGACGGTAAACTATTCAGCCGGCCTTGGCCGCTCCTTATTACTCTGTGCGAGTGCATTTTCACTGCCAAGATAGACTGATATGTCTGCTGAAACGGTCTTTTGGATTTTACTTCAGCTGCCTGTCCTCTAATGTTCAAACCTGCTTTTGAAAGGTCAATGAAGTCTTTGCGAAGTTGCCATCTGCTTTGTCGTGAAGGTGCCATTGTCTCTGTCTTGTTCTCAGGGTCTTTCAGCGAGTGGTGTCCATGTATAATTGATCATGACTTTTAAACTGTATACACAGACGCTTAATCATGAGCAAGGTTGAGTCATGCTGGGCACAGCCACACACTCAGCCACCATTCACTGACTGAAAAACATGAGTTTCTTAAAGGGACACATCTGACTTTCTCTGCGCTCTTCTGCTTCACAGGGATTTTTAAGTAAGCGACTGAAAGGATCCATCAAAAGGACAAAGAGTCAAACAAAGCTGGACCGCAACACAAGTTTTAGACTCCCGTCGCTACGACCAACAGAAAATGACAGGTACAGCTTACGCATCTTTGTTTCTCATGAATGTATTCAGAGGGAACTTTGACTGAACCTCACTGAATTTCCTTCAGTATTTTTTTTGTCTCTGCCCAGAATTTAAGAGACAGATGTGTGTTTATCTTTAAGATGATAAGTTCAAAGCCATTTTTATTTCATTTTACACTGATTGAATAGATATATTTGAATGGATTATGTTTTCTACTGACCTTTTATAGGTAAAGTGACAGTTATACATTTTCTTCACTTTTCTTTAATTATAAGCAGCTATTAAAAAAAAAAGGTTTTGGGTGCTTATATAACAAGGCCAAAAATTCTGCTTAAATTCTTGCTTGTCTTATAGAGAGCAGCTGGTTGGAAAATATGCTGTGCTGGGATCTGGCCACCCTAAACCATGAGCCCCCCCATCGTGTTAACCAAGCACCACCCCGTCCTCCACCCCCCACCACCTTTCAGGCAGTCTGACAGCTCTCTGGCAGAACCGTCCCTAACGAAGCTACTGCGTTAAAGCTGCAATTTAAACTGCACTTATGCTACCAGTCAAAAGTTTGGATTCACTTGACTTCATTTATGTTTGGCATGATCTCAAAAAACTTTTGACTGCCCTCTAGTGGACTGCACTGGCTGTGTGACAAATGGTTTGGCTGCCTAGCAGAGGCCAGTTCGCCCCATAACTACCATTTAGTGCTGAAAAATCCTTCTCCAATAATGACCGACATTCAAAAGTTTCCATGTATTCTAACATAAAGAAGTCTTATTTTATTTTATTATTATTTTATTTTGTGAGCTGTTGTTGGACCGTTCATGCATGCCGATGAAAATCTTTCTACTTTAATCACCATCAGAAAGTTCCCATGTTTACTGATAAAATGGAATATATATTTTATTAAACAGACCCCCAAAAAATCTTTCTCCATTGATCGTGTTCTGGGGAAATGGTATTATTTTGGTTTGATTTGCTTTGCCTTTCTTTGGTTTGTTTTCGCAAAAAAATGTTTGTTAGACCCAAAAAATATTTTGTTCATTAATCACCAGTTAACAGTTCCTATTTGTTCTAAACAAAATAATTGTTTTATTTCATTTTATTTTATCTGCCTTTAAGATAATTGGCTTTCTTCAGGTATTATTGACCTCCCTGGTCTAACACTATCCACACAGATGATGTTGTATCACATGGACTCTTTGTTTTCAGTCATTTGATTTGTCAGATTTACTTGTGATTTACTTCTTCGCAGTGCTGCAGTTGGGTGTGTAAGGAAGATTAATGGATAAGCAGGGCTGTTAATAGCGTTAGGGAAAGTCAGTTTTGCTTTATTACCACACAATCAGTGTGTCACAGGTAGGCCTGTCACGATAACAGCTTTTTGTTGTGTGATATATTGCCCCAGAAATAATTGTGATAAGCGATATTATTGTCATTTTAAAGACCATTTTATGCCACTGAATATATAATCATAATGTAACAGCATAATAATGCAAAAAGGCATACACACTTCCAAATGACAACAAACTTTTAATTTTTAAGAATATTTAGATCATGGAAATTAAGTATCAAAATATTAGATACCTTAAAAAAAAAATGAATTATAGTAAATAAACATTTTCTAACAAAAAAAGTGCAAAGTAACAAGTAGAAAAAAAGAAAAATGCACAAAGATTTTTCCATCTACAGATTTTTCCCTGACCTTCTTTTCTCTGTAAATTAAGGGTGCACACTATTGCTGAAAAACACAATCACTACTTAGCAGTCAGATGTCCGTATGAACAAAGGCACAGATCCCTAAACAAGAACATATCTGCAGATTAAACTTTTTTTTAGAAGCATTTTTTAAATTTGAACTAGCACCTCATGACTACACCACATTATGTACGAGAAGCTGCAAAAGACACTGGCGCAAGTGGAGTGCAAAAAAACATGGTGACATAAATTTTTTTTAAGTAAATATAATGGTCACCAAAAATTATTGAAGTCATGTACATACAGTATATTGCGCAATAAGTCGATATATTGATTATTGCAATAGGCCTAGTCACAGGCCCGAGGGCTGAATTAGGATGATTACCTATGATGACAAATCAGAAGTTGCATTTCCACCCTTTTTGATTGTGTTAGTTGGAACAGGATGGAGACTTTGGGCTCTGGCTGTGATGTTGCGATCTGCTCTCTCTGTATACTCTAATGGCCACAGCTGCTGTGGTTAGACTACAGATGAGGAGGAGATGTGATTCTAATCACACTGATTTCTCATGCTGCTCCTTGTGGATTGAGTGCATCTGTTTGTGAGGAGCTCTTGCTCATAAAGTAATTCTGGGAAGGCGTGTGTGAGTGTTGTGGGGCATGTGATAGTGTGTCTGTTTCAGTGTGGCCAAGACAGAGGAACTGCATATGACAGTTTGATTGAGATGAATTACAGCTGAACTCTCAGCAGACATCTGTCGCTGCGTTCACACATGCACTTACACATGTTTGGGTGCGTTTAAAGGGATAGTTGACCTAAAAATAAAATTATTATAATTTTAAAATTTATATACAATACCGTCCAATACCAATTCCCCCCCCATTTTGATTGATGTCGTTTTGTGTTGTGTTTGATTTTGGTTTTGAAAGTTGCATTTATGTGATTAAAAATACAGTAAAAACAGTTATATTGGGAAATATTATTAATATTTTATTATTACTGTTTTCTGTTTTAGTATATATTTATTTGTAAATGTAATTTATTTCTGTTATGGCAAAGTTGAATTTTCATCAGCCATTACTCCAATCTTCAGTATTCCAATCTCTAATATGCTGATTTGGTGCTCAAGAAACTTCGATTCTTAAAGTGCCCCTATTATGGGTAATGAAAGGTTCATATTTTGGTTTTGGGAGTCCCCAACAACAGGTTGACATGCATGCAAGGTCAAAAAAACACTTTCATTGTCTTATAATATGCATTTATTTTTACCTTACTTGTAACTTGTACATGACTCCCAAACGATTCGTTCAACGATTCATTTTTCCAAATCCCTCCTTTGCGTGACGTTAATCTGCGGTGATTGGTCTGATTGGTCTCATTTTCATTTCATCATGCCTGATAAAGCAGCGTTTATGAGCGCAGTGCTGCTATGTGTACAGCGTTACCGGGGAAACCGCTATTTTTACCGCTACAAAAACGCCACCTAGTGGCAAAGAATGAATTTGCGTTTTCATTCAGACCAATGCAAAAAGACCAACAAGTGGGCGGGCAATATGCTAATGTTTCATGTTGACATCAACATGAAACGGATTGGGATTCATTTTAAAAACGACTCGTTTAAATGATTCAGAGTCGACTCCTTCTTTTGAGAGACAATAACTTTATACACGGTGCACTTTCAGATTTAAAGGGTTAGTTCTCCCAAAAATGAAAATTAGGCTGTGTTTTATTCACCCCAGAGCCATCCTAGGTGTATATGACTTTCTTCTTTCAGACGAATCCAGTCGGAGTTATATAAAAAATTGTCCTGGCTATTCCAAGCTGTTTAATGCCACTCAGCGGGTGTTGCATGCATCAGTCAAAAAGAAGTTAAATAAAAATGGCCCATCCATAAAAAAAAGTGTCTCACAAGGCTCTGGGGGGTGAACAAAAGGCCTCCTGTAGCGAATCGATGTGTTTTTGTAAGAAAAATATCCATATTCAAAACGTAATAATCACTTTAATCTAGCTTGCGCCAATAGTTGTACAAGGAAGCAGCTCCGGGCGGAGGAAGTATGAGTTCAGCCGATGAGTCTCGTGAAAACCATTGTTTGTTTACAGGATCAAAGGAAGCAAGTTTCCTTACTTTAGTCTCCTCTGGCTTATATCGAAATCTTGACATTCTTCTTTACAAATCCTCGTTTTGTACTTCTAATTAGTGACTGTTATTTTGTTTGGATTCTGCCAATGCGGTTTCCGCGTTCATCACTTCTGAGCGGCGAATAAAGCACGCTGACCTAAGTAGTCATGCTTCCGGAACTCTTCCATTACAACAGTGAGCGCAAGTAGATTATTGCTGACTTAAGTTTTGAATATGGATATTTTTTCTTACAAAAATGCATCGTTTCGCTACAGGAGGCCTTTGTTTACCCCTGGAGCCGTGTGAGACACTTTATTTATTGATGGGTGATTTTTATTTAAGTTATTTTGGACAGAAGCAATGCAACACCCGCTGACTGCCATGATAGAGCTGGAATAGCCAGGATAATTTTTAATTGTAATTAAACTCCGAATGGATCTGTCTGAAAGAAGGAAAGTCATATACACCTAGGATGCATCAGCGGTGAGTGTGTTAAAACACATTTTTGGAACTAAAACTTTAAAACATTTGCAGGATGTTTTCATTCATTAGATCTGGTTACTGCATAAAAGATATTTCAAAAATGCATTAAAGGGGCACTTAATCTCAATGGTGAAAACGTTGTGCTGATGAAATTTTGTGTAAACTGTGATACATTTTGTTTTTCAGGATTCTTTGATGAATAGAAAGATTGAAATTGAAATCTTTTGGAACATTATAAATATCTTTACTGCCACTATGAAGATAATTAGTCCTTGTTTAATAAATATATTAAAGGGGTCATATGATGCTATTTTAAAGATCATTGTTTGGTGTATGTGTTGTAACGGAATATGTTGACAGGCTTTAATGTTCAAAACACACATTATTTTTCAAATACTGCACATTAATGTAAGTCCTCTATGCCCCGCCTCTCACAAACACGTAGTTTTCAACAAAGCCCCCACTTTTGACAAGCACAGTCTGCTCTGATTGACCAGCTGACCCAGTGCATTGTGATTGTCCGAACACCGCAAGCACTCGTCGGAAAATGTAACGCCCCTTACCATAATAAAAAGCTTCATCTTTCAAAATAAATGTAAAGACAGTAAATAATGTCATTCGTTTTACCATCAGTTCAAGCCCGAAAGGGGAACAGAGTCGCGTGACAGACACAGTGATGAAGCTGGTATGTGTTTGCATTATACAAGCCACGGTTAAGACAGCTGACTCCACTGTGATGGGACCTCATCTCTTCTATCTCTCTCTCTCCTCTTCTCTCTCTCCTCTTCTCCTCTCTTGCTCTCTCTCTTTCTCTCGCTCGCTCACGCACACACACACACACGATGCGCAAAACTCCTCATTTGAACAGTTAATAGCAAATACTTAAACCAATAACAAAACAGTAGCGGATTCAGAAGCGCCAGATTGTCATAGCAAATGTCAGAATTACCTCCTCTCCTCGGTTCACGAAACGGTCGTCCATAAAATGCATCGTTGTTCTGTTGTAAGTAATCTTAAAGATCCTAAATGCATCTACTTCTGGAAGGACAAATAAAGTGCTTCTGCTTTCGCCTAGAAACACACAGCGTCTCCCTGACATGGCTGCTTCAACACTAACTGCGGTTACTGAACCACGTCTTCTTTCTTTGCGTGCACATTTGGGGCATTATGCAAATATTCCACATAGTGAGGTAGATATTGTGGGGGCGTGTTAGAACGAGCCATATTAGGGGTGCATGGCCGAGTCTAACTTTGATAACCAGAATATCTGCTGGGTTTTGCGACTTAGATCTTTGCAACTTAAGGGATCTTATCATGCAACAAGCAGCTTGTAACCGCCAAGAGAAAGGAAACGTGAAAGGGCTCATATGACCCCTTTAATTTTTTTCCCCAAAAAAATCGTACTGATCCCAAAATCTTGAACGGTAGTATATTGGCATTATCTACTTGTGTGTGTACCATAAAAGTAGCCCGTAGAACTTACTGCAGAAAATTCCAATTAGTTTTTCATGTCTGATCTTTAGAACTCCCTGTCCTCACAGTCATTTTGCAAGTGATGAAATATGATTTGTTTGTTCAGTATAGTCAGTTTCCAGTGTATCTTATTTAGTTGCTTTAGTAATAAAGTCATTATCAGCACAATGCTGAGAGGCTTTCTTCTGCAACAACTGAGAGTAGCTGTCAGTGGAAAGAGAGGATGGAAAACTGGAAGTTTTGCATGACATCTCGCCGAGGTGCAGAATTTGTGAGGCGCTTGAGACAACGTAAACAGCATTAATGCATATACTTTGGCTAAAGCTGCTAACTGGTTCACTCATTTTTATTGACTAAATTGACTATACAATAATGTCATATTGTTGGCTATACAAGAAAAGAGTGAGTGTAATTTGTATTGTAATAAAAATGTAACATCCGAAACACTGGAAAAAAAATTCTATATGACTGTTCAGACTGAGATGCATTAAAAAATTGCTTTTAATCATATTTTAAACCACACACTATAAAAATATCAGATGTGGCAGCTGTGAAATTCAATGTAGAAAATGCAGTGACAATGTTTCAGGTATTACTGTATGACATATAGAATGGTGCAGGTATGACGTCAGAACCCGGAAAACTAATTCGCTGCTGGTTCCTTCGAGATTTATGAAATAAATAAAGCCTGTGGTAAACATAACATGATGATATTTTTATATCAATAGTACATATGATGTGATGTTCAACCATTTTTAGTTTACATTTTCAGCTCACCAATTAACAGGTTTTTCCTGTATAAAATAATTAAAAAAAAAAAGTACAGTACATTTGGATGTGACTTGAACCTTGCTTGTAAACACCTTATTTCCTGTGGGGATTTTTTTTTTTTTACATTTCATTTATGTTTTATTTACATTTTTAAACTACAAAAACTTCCAAACTTGATGGGTTCCCACATTTATTGTGATCATGCCAAGAGCTAGCTTAAGTTAACTAAACCTCTCTTCAGATAAGGCTACAGTTTTCTGCTTTCTTGGCTTTGCTGAATATCTGGCTATGTGAAAACATTTGAACTCGTAACTGAAAAAAAATGTAAATAGCACATTAGAGGCTTTGAAGTAATCGACCTTTGCTGTAGCAGAATCACCTCTCACTATGTGGTCTGAATGAAAATGCTAGTCCTGTATTCATAATGGACTTGGAAGCTTTGACTGTAAAGAGCTTGAATGTGGCACCGCAGTCCCAGCGGACTGATCAGATTTCTTGGATAATGTGGGAGAGCCGTGTCCGGATACGGGCTGACAGTGCACTGTTATGCTTAGCTGTTCGAGTCAGCGCAGGTGAAATGTATCGAGAGCTGGAAGTGAGCCTTCCATCAGGAGTCACCCTGCTGTTTCTGCATCAGCTGTCCGATTCAATTTACCACGCCTCTGTAAATGGAGACTGAAAGAGATACCTTTAGGATGGAGGAGATGGATTGATGGATCTTGAACTTCACATTGTCATGCAGTTGCATAGGGCTTCACAAGCCCCAGGCAAGATTCAGAAGATTCAGTAGGTGAGTCAGTGCAGAAAATTTGCTGACAGATTTAGCGAGTTCATCTGGTGAAAGATTCATTAGACCGATTTGTGATTCAATATCTTGTGAGTTTGAAGTTTTATTAAAAGAGCTAAATCATAGGATTTGTGTGTTCATGAATGGCACTACATTGGTTATGCTGTTTGTTTTTTTCATACAACCAGATAAAATGTGTTGTCTTTTGTATTATTTCACGATATCTGGGCTGTATAACTGAATTATATTCAATTCTGACTGGAAGATCACATCTCAGGGAAAATATGGGGCAATATGGACAGATAATGGATGCTTTGTGCATAAATGATGGGTCCTGTGTTGTTTTTTTTTTTTTTTTTTTTTTTTTTTTTTTTTTTTTTTTTTTTTTTTTTTCTTTTTTTTTTTTTTTTTGTTTTTTGTTTTTTTTCTTTTTTTTGACACGATTACCGTGCTTGGTCCCGCCTAGCTGTAGCTTTGTTGTTGTTTTTTTTTTTTTCGCGTTCGGTTGGGATGTGAGCGATGAGTGCGCCAATCATTGTGTATCTGGTCAGTAGCAGGATCACCACAATTCTCATACTGAGAGTAACTGATGCAGCATATTTAATTAGGCACTTATACCAGGAAGATCCAGTTACTGGACCAACTGTGGATACGTTGTCAGTGTCATTGGTTCAACTTATAGCAATTGTAAACTGAAAAACAAGCACACGGATGTATAATGATCAAGAATGTGTTTGTATCTTTCTCTGGCCTTCAGCACAGAACTAAATGAGAATGTGTGTACAGTAGATTAGAGGAGTAGCTCCCTGTGATGATCTTGTGTCTCTTCCTGTCAATCATTATCTTTAGGCTTTTATGTAGCAGTATTACATACTTTTATTATGCTATATTCTGAGTCTGAGGTCAGTCTTTATATTAGTCTGCTGTAAAACACTTGATTATACAGGCATAGCTATAAGTATATAAACATATACACACTACTGTTCAAAAATTTAAGGTCAGTAAGTTTATTTGGTTATTTCATCTATTTCATTTTACTTTTATTCAGCAAGGACACATGATTGGTAAATTGAAAATAAATGAAAATACACAAAAACAAAAGTAGGTCATTATAAGCCTTTCAACGGTGTTTATAACATGTTGGCATCTTGATATATTTCTGTTACAGACTTTCATTCCATGTTCATTAAAAAGTAGCGAGTCAGTAAGAATTTAAATAAATAACACACATTTTCAGCCAGGGAAGATGCTTTAAACTGATTAAAAGTGACAGTAAAGGCATCAATAACGTTACAAAATTTTTCTATTTTAAATAAATGCTGCTTTTTGAACTTTCTATTTATCAAATAATCTTTTAAAAACAACTATATCATGATTTCAATAAAAATATTAATCAGCACAGCATAAGAAACCATATAAGTTAAAGGAACACTCCACTATTTTTAAAAATAGGCAAATTTTCCAGCTCCCCTAGAGTTAAACAGTTGAGTTTAATGATATACGCAGCACCTGAAAATAGGCTAACTTCCGTCAACATAACCAATGTGACCACTTGCTTGCACAGGGAGCGTGCTGGGGGACTATTTTCAGGTGCTGCGTAATATCATTGCACCTGCTGCACCCATGGTACGGCAGCAAAGTTCCTTGATTATTACGCCAGAATGAGAGTATAGTTCCTAGCCATATCAGACTAGAAAATCGCAACTTTTCATTTTCCGTCGGTATTAGTACACGATGTAACTACAGAAGATTCAAGTTTAAAATAGGAAAAATATCTAAACTCTTTGCTAATTTTTGAGCGAGATGCTAACGGTCTAATCAGATTCAATGCTCTATGCTAGCTACAGCTAAAAGTGCTACGCCAGACCTGGAGATCGGCTGAATGTATTCGAAAACGTTAAAGCTCAACTGTTTAACTCTAGGGAAGTTGGAGAATTAGCCTATTTTCAAAAATAGTGAAGTATTCCTTTAAGTTTTTAAGAAATGTTTATTGAGCTGCAAATTGGCATATTTGAATTATCATGTAACATTGAAGACTACAGTAATGATGCTGGAAATTCAGCTTTGCATTACATGAATAAATTACATTTTAAAATAGATTAAAAAAGAAAAAAGTTATTTTAAATTGCAATAAAATGTTAATAATATTACAGCTTTTTTCTAGGGATGCATTACTGGAACGTTATCGGTTATGGAAAAATTATGCCGATGTGCTGTATGATATGACTGTATTTTCTCTTCTGGTCTCATCTTAAGACCGAATTCTTATTAAACAAAACCCAGCCATGTAAATAGCTGTGCAATGTGTGATGTAGCTGTGTGTGTGTGGAAGTGTTAAAGATGTTTGTGTAGTCAACTCATCCCTGGCTCCTCAGCTCCTCATAGGGCGGTCCCCATGGTAACATTCTCATGGGGACTTTGCATTGGCCAGCCCTCGTTCTTGTTTGTCACATCAGCTTTCTGCGTCCTTTTTAACCTCACCTGAGCTACGGTGAAGTACCTCTACACCTGCAGCAAAAAAATGAAAACTATTGGATAGGAGTCTTCGTTTCATTACAAGAATGTGTTAATATCCTGATATGCTCGTGGGATACTCCTTCAAGTGGATCTTTAGTTGTTTTTCGTAGGTATAAACTCTCTTTGTGGAAGCAGTGAGATTATGGAATTTGTTTCTTGTCAGATTATAGAATAAATATTGCTTTGACTACGCTAGCAACACCAAAGCCGTGAGTTTGATTTCCAGGGCATGCATGAACTGATCAAATGTGAGCCCAATGTAAGTCGCTCTGGATATAATCATCTGCCAGATGCATAAATGTCAATTTTCTCTTTTAATTTGTAGGAGACGGTGGCAGTTAAAGCAGATCCTGTGACAGGACTGCATAGTTGGACTTGGCACTCTCCGTTACCCTTGGAGTGCACTTCTCATTCTGTGCGCATCAGAGCACAAAACCAGCTGTCGGTCAGCCAGTGGAGCCCCCTTCAGACCATTCCAGGTACTCAAAACACTTCCGAAATGGTGCTGGTCTTGAAAGCTTTCTCAAAACCAGCCCACGAACAAACATAGCACTTTGTGGCCCTTGTTTTGGGAACATATTTTAGCATCCAAAGCAATGTAATCCTGTCTTTATGTTTCTGTTGTGACAGTCAGAAGTTATTTAAATTTATAGTTTTATTTGTTAATTCATAAAAATGGAATTTAAAACCCTTTACTTCAGACAGACAGGGAAGCTAAAGTCGCTGGGGTAGATGTGCAGTGTGACAAAAATAGGAACTGGCCTTTAAATGCAGACACATCCGTTGATTATAATGGCAGCGATCTAATTTCGCACCATATAAGTTTCTTTTTACGTTTGGAGTTCTTGTTTTGAAAACTATACTTGGTAAGGACATAATCTGTTTCTTTGGATGCACTAGAAAATACTTCCTCTTCTAAGAAACATTTAAGTCATTATTTAAACCATACACTGAACTTGTGAAATCTCATCCTTTTGTCTCTAGGGTCGGATATTCCTGTGAAGTCCGAGTCTTACATGTTTCCCCAAGATAAAATGGTTCCTGTGGGCAGTAACATGAGCTTCTGCTGTATTG